>VMBQ01000627.1:199284-218984 GCA_007657795.1 Dreissena rostriformis
GATTACATGAGTACGGTAATTCATGATTACATGAGTACGGTAATTCACGATTACATGAGTACGGTAATTCATGATTACATGAGTACGGTAATTCACGATTACATGAGTACGGTAATTCATGATTACATGAGTACGGTAATTCACGATTACATGAGTACGGTAATTCATGATTACATAAGTACGGTAATTCATGATTACATGAGTACGGTAATTCATGATTACATGAGTACGGTAATTCATGATTACATGAGTACGGTAATTCATGAACAATCATGCACAATATTTATTTATCCCCAAGAAAACGAAAGAATATATCACATACAAACACGCTGTCTTGTGTTCTTAAATAATGTGAAAAATTAAATTATGTGAATTTTGACACCAACAGTAAAAACAATATAGCACTTCATACGTTTCTCAAAACATCTTTAAGAAGTTAATTTGATAATAGAAAACAACAACAATAAAAACATTTTTAGATTTAGTTGGCCTAACTTGAACAATGTTTTCTAAACTGCAAGCTAAATATTGTGAATGAAGTTTGGTATATTTATTTGTAATTTGTTTACTAAAGTATAGGTATTCATCCTCAAAATATATGGATGCAAATTATTTTTATAAACTGAAAATTTACTATTTTGGTTTTGTCAATTTCTTCTTATCGCAACAAGAATAGCAATTGTTCAGATTCAAATTGTTTGTAAATTTACTACCCAATTTAGAATAATTAATACAAAAATGTTACCATGAAGTAAAATTAAATTAAGGTACAATCAGCTTAAGCCATTTACAAATTAATTACATTCGCCGGAAAAAGTTTTCTTTTTTAACGAAGTCCTTTCTAGACAAATGCCACAACCGTTTGAGAAATAAATACGTTATTAAAGCAACTAAGCGACTCAAATTTCTACAATTATCTTGAAATAATTGGATATTTTCTTCTTATTAACGACATACGCTGGTATAGCGATACTTCTGTGCTCCTCGTCATTTGCGAGTAATGACAATATGGTCGATGCTTACATACTTGTTGGAAATGATTCCACCTGATTTATGAGGGTATCCAATACTATTTTAGTCACAATCTGCCGTATGATGCCAGTGCAATAAAGGTTGGACGTCTGGTGGTTAAACCTTTGCTGAATACGTAACTGGTATTAGATTTCGTCATAAAAGTTTCTTCTTGATGAGATTCGGAACCGTTCTGGCAGCATCGTTGGTCATATTTTACAGCCTTGTTTCGAGAAAAACATGAAATTTACACATGTCTGGTTTTGTTATTCTGTTTTGCTGTATCATATGCCGTTATCCTCTCATGACATGTCCGTTTTATTAGGTGATTCAATATCAAACCCTTATGAACATGTCACAGTCAGTTATTACCACATAATGTGTCCATTTTAATACGGGGTTCAGTGTCGTACACGTATAAAAACGTCACTTTGTTCATTTACCTGAAGAAGAGGTATCAATGTCCCGTCATGCTATTTCTCTACAGAAAAAACAACAACACAAAAATATTTTCATGTGTATTTTTACAATGAATTTCAAAATATCACGCTAAATATTGACGAGACAGTTATGAATTTTGTCAAAAGACAAAGCAGTGCCACAATAGTTTTAAACAAGGAAAAACATGTTGTAACTTCCATTATAGACACGTTTTACAACAGGAAGTTTGAACATGTACGTTCCGTGACAATTTTGGTTAGAAGATTGCAAAATGGTCAACCTATTTTATAGTCAAGAGATCAGATATGATATCCAAATGTAGATATAAGTTATTCATTTTTCACACGAAATCAACACGTCATATCACATGATTAAACACTGTATTCAAGTACAATGTAATTACAACCGTTCTGAAGTTATCATGCATGCATAACATAACATTCCGCAAAATTTGCATGAAGGAATAAATTCCAACATATTTATCATTATTCGAAATTATCGATAGAATTCCAAGTATACCAAATATTTCACATACAATCTCATGAATACTAAAATACCCAGCACGACTTGCACATAAATTTCGAACCACTACAACATTCAAACATATATTTGTAATAATGTATTGAATATGCACATATGTATGCATGCTAATTCCATGAATTTGTAGCAGGGAGTAGTTTATCTTCATTTAATACATTTGATATCTTATTAATATACTTTAATTTGATCTGTAATTAATAT
The DNA here is from genome assembly GCA_007657795.1 of Dreissena rostriformis. Classification (NCBI taxonomy): domain Eukaryota; kingdom Metazoa; phylum Mollusca; class Bivalvia; order Myida; family Dreissenidae; genus Dreissena; species Dreissena rostriformis. The sequence continues at coordinate 201,478 of VMBQ01000627.1, forward strand.
GTGTGCGTCATAATTTATTTAATGTTATGGTAATTTTATTTTAACAACATAATTATTTGATGATCTATCATGATTGCTTTTAAAATAGCATTAACATGCAACCATTATAATTGCATTTTTTAAACTAAGTATAAGTTTACCTAAATTACTTTCAATCATATAATATAAACAATAAAACAATAACGTATTTTGGAGACCTCTATTTTAAACGTTCGCGTTGAAAAGAAGTGCATATTCACTGCAATATATATATATATATTTATAGTAAGTCAATGGAAGCATACAATCAAATGTTAGGTGATGTGGTTTGTTTGCTAACAGAATGCATAGGAATAAGGATCAACGTTCTACATAGTGGATGAAGCATTGTTAGTATTTTATTATTTCTTTCGAACCACAACAATACAAATACATTTCCAAAGAACAACGTGTGCATACAGTTGGGAAAGAACGATCAGCGTAAGAACGAAAAAGAATTATGTGCATTACTCATTTCCATAAACAATTATCCGTGGTGGATTTAAAAAAAAAGTCATTTTCTCGCGACCGCAATATTTGAATGAGACTTTCGTTCGTACCATCTTAAAATTAATTACACCGAAATATATATGAAACATACACCTTAATGAGGGTAAGTCGAACCGGCTTGAGAGCCCGCTCTCGTTTATAAAACCTTTACACGCCGTCTCAATTAATAGATAACTATCACGATTTGAATTGTTGAAGAAATCAGACAGCGATTCAAATCCGGTGTTAGCTTTTGACGTTGTAGCTGTAGAAATTTGATAGTTGACGATAAAACGGTACGTTTAACGAACGCCTGGTACTTATGAAACGGCCGGGGACCATTCAATTGTATTCATCCTCCGCTGCAACCCGGCTTCAAATTACGCGCAATGACATCGCGGCGACGTCATAGAGAGGGGATCCAGATCGTGTGGCGCGATTATGATAATCTGGAAAATTTCTCACCAGACAAGAATGTGTCATTTTCATTCGCCGACGCTTTGCAGTGATGTTTTTGGTCAGTCCATGTTATATCGTTAATATTTTATTGTACTGCAAATATCGCCCCTTGGTGCAAAAAAGGTACATTGGAATAAAATGCCACATGGTACCTTTTTGCACCAATTGGGCGATATTATATATCTATTAATTTCAGACCTGTTCCACAATTTGCGGTATAAATATATTATAGCATGATATTACATAAGATAAAGTAAGAAATCTACGTATAAAAATATTAATTTTACGATTTGAATGATGTTTTACAATTTTTGGCCGTTAAAATATAATATACATCATTATATGACACCGCGGGAAGAAAGTCATAAATGATGTTCCACAGTTTCTTCCGCATACGTGCACTTATCAGATACCAGTTAAACGGTACTAAAATAGTTTTGGCCAAAACTTGTTTTGTCTCAGTCGCTTTTTGATCTTTTGATAGAATGAAAGGTTTATTTTTGTTAATATGTCATCAGTTTGCCTAAAAATTCCAAAATGTGTATCATATAGTATAATATAGTATAATAATATAATATAATATAATATAATATAATATAATATAATGCAATGCAATGCAATGCAATGCAATACAATACAATACAATACAATACAATACAATGTTATGTAATGTAATGAAATGTTATGTTATATAAATTTATATTGTATATCATTCGTAATTGTTCAGTCAATTTATCTTGTAAATTCAGTGCAGGAAATACAAAAGATACGTCGCTAATTCCATTTTTGTATCATTTCAGCTTTATCAGTTGCAATCTCTAAATTGCTACGTATGAACACTCAGCAAATAATACAAACAAGAAAACAAAATAGAGCGGGATCTACAGAGTGCAATTTGGTTCTTGATATCTACAATCGACCCGGGACTCGTTTTAACGTTTTATTTACCAAAGATCGCGATTCCGTGATTTGATTAAAATGCTACATTCAATCCTCCAAAGGCTCGCGTTTTGTTTGTATTTGTCAATTTGCATGAGGAACCGCGGATAAATTTACCGTTTGCCCGCTTCACCGTATAGCCTAATGTAATTTTCCTAAAGACCTTTGCGACCAAATCTTTTGATATTAATATTTGTGTAGTCTCAGTTTTGTTTACATTCCCGGCGCGTGCGCAGTATTAGTCGACCTCATTTAACGCCCGTATATTTTGCTATACCAATAGGGTCAGATGTCAAGACTAGAAAGAAAGAACGCCCGAACTATCGACCGTATCACTGTCTTAATCGATAAGGACTATAATGGCCGTAAAATCCTCACCATGTATGGTAATTTTCACAATATTGTCCACGCTGGCAAGCGGCTGCGAACGCGCTCAAAAATATTCATGTGATATTAAATGACTTCCAAGACAACTGCGCGTGTTTTTGATACCCATAAATCTGTGTAATATGCCATAAAAGGCTTTGCGTTTCGTTCGATGGCTTCTTGAAAAAACAAACGCCCACCAAAACGGACAAGTCTTCCGAAGCTGAAGCGTTATTTATTTCAACAGAAAAAATGGTATATGAGTCGATTGTAAATAAATCAATAAGTAAATATTAAGTTCCGTTTAGTCAACACAGTATTTTGTACGATTGGTTCAATGTTTGCATGTTTTTCTTTGTAGTTTAATTCGCGTTGTATTTGAACTGAACTGAGCCAAAGTTCAACATAGAAAAACGAATATACACCACAATTTTTATAGTTGGTCACTTTCACTTTTTTTTCAAACCCGAATCGATCATATTTATGCCATATAAATTTGTCCTTTCCTACCATCGATGTTTATATTTTTATATTTTGTTTTTTTACCAGACTCACTTATCCCTTACGGGTTAGTCATTTACGCATTTCGTTTGTATTGTGCGCATTTTTCAAACATCTCAAATGCTGTCATTTTGCATGTAGAACATCCACTCCTAATTAAAAACGGTCCAAATTTGAAATAGACACCTAACGGAGCATTAATAAGCTGCTTTTAATTTAAGAATTGTTAAATAGTTTGACCTAGTTTNCCGTATGACACCAAGTTCTACATAGGAAAGGGAATCGAAAGCGTCGCAATAAGCCTAGGGCTTTCTATGCAATCGAACTAAAGGCCTAAATTTAGATTAAATTCTTAGCAAGTTTCATTAAGATTGAGGCATAGATGTGGCTTCTTGAGTGGTGACAGGTAGTTTTTAGGATGTCCTGGAAACCCTGTTTTTGACCTCACTAGAAAGATTAAAACTAGGCATAGATTCTGTTAAGGTGAAGTTTCTAACATAGTTTCAGCAAGGTTAGAAGATTTATGTGGCGTCTAGAGTTGTCACAATTTTATTATAAAACTGTATCTAGTGACATTGGTTTTTTACCCAACTCGACCTAGATTCGAGCTTTACATATACATGGTCAAAATAATCATTATGCCTAAGTTTTATCAAAATTATACCAAAGCTATGTCCTCTAGAGTTACAAAGAGGTAAAAATTGATGATACAAAAGTTTTCTAAGATAAGACTATGTGACCATCTTTTTTATACAACTTGACCCAAATTTAAACTGCGCGGATTGTTGTAAAATAGCATGAAGAAGTCATTTAAAAAGTTTTAATAGATAAGTCTTTTCACATGCAACAAAATAAATATTAAAAATGCAAATAAATATTAAAAATGCAAATCAATCAAAATCAATTATTAATATTAAAATGCAGACATCATCAAGGTTTTTACTTTGAAAAAAAAAAGTTTAAAAAACCCGTGCAGTCATTGTGTGGACATAAACTCTTATGTAATTGACAATTGTTAAGGATATTTTTTTAATGCAACTTTGGATTCTGCATACTATTTTTCTCAACATATGTTACAGATAGGAATGTGTGACACGTGGAAATCCTCCGTTTGGCAAATATATTAATGAGCCGGTCTCTTGGAAAACCGAGCTTAACGCATGCGCGTAAAGTATCGTTCCAGATTAGCCTGTGCAGTCGGAACAGGCTTATCAGGGACGAAACTTTGCGCCTTGACTGGATTTCCGTTAATAAAAACTTCATTTGACGAAAAATTCCATAAAAGCGCAAATTTCGTCCCTGATTAGCCTGACTTGTTATTTTCCTTCCAAAAATCATACTGCAAAAAGAAAGGTTAGCGCACATATTTGCCGTGTTTGTAATTTAAGTAAACTACATTGATGTCGCAATTTCACTTTAATAATATTGGTGTGAAATTTTAAACAAATTATGAATATTATGAACCATAAACAAAAATGTATGGTTTGTGCACTCCCAAACGTCTCAAAAGATATGTGCAGTGCCAAAAGTTATGTAACTGAATAGCTACATACACATATTTTGTTCATTTAATGCACTGTACCTTTATAATAAAAGTGTTTACAGATACAAAAATACACCTAATAAATGTAAAAAATCAAAACTTAAGTATATTATGGAATATTAAATTGATGTATTTTTCGCACCATGCACACGATGCAATATCGCAAAAGGCATTTTGCAAAAAGGGAAATAATGCATACCATAATTGTTTATCAAAAGGTAATTATATATCTTACTTGGTGTATTATAAGGGTAAACGCAGTGTATGTTTATTCGTTTTTTTAATACATTTATTGTCAATTGTTGCGTTTAAGTCAAGACAATTTTACATTTTACTATCACGCCTATTAAACTGGTCGCATATTTCCAACATTCAACGATTATAAAAGGGTGAACGTTTGTTGAATTTAATGTGTAAAGTTCGTGTATTTCAATACAATTATTTCTTGCATTATTGTAATGCTTGTATTCAGAATTCTGTCATCCAGGTTTTAGCTTGAAATGCACTATGGGATGCCGTATGACAAGACTCGTGAAAATGTCCGTTTCCGTTTTTATGATTGTATAACATTTTGGCTTGGCAATTTTCTGTAGCGAAAATGGATCCTTTTACCATAAAAAGTCCCGCGTCTATCACTAAATTGCGTATTACTTAATTAAGAAACCTTTCTAGCAGGAGTGTATTAAGGATAATGCAGACTGGAAATAAAGAACAGGATTTTACAAGACCCTCATGGAGGTTTACGATGATATAATGAAGCCTTCCGACACGCCTTCTTCAAAACGTCCGTATAAACCAACCCCGAAACACTTTCCATCACAAAAGAACTGACAGGGGCATGATGCCAGAACCCTTTTGCCATTTTCTTCGCTTAATGAAAATATGCAAATGCGTTTTGTAATGCAGTAAAGACTATAATACTTTTGATTGGTCATTTTGCAACGTAATTATAGTCATTTATCCGTATCGCCCCGTCTCGGGGACAATTATTTCGATGTGTGTACAAGTTTTCGTGTCAAATTTTAGATGATGTATCTCCTACCGAAACCTGATATTGCCTGTGAAAAGCCATCTTTGGAATGCCCATTATTTTGGTCGGTCTGCTATTTGTTAAATTTGTTCTATGAACATTCAAACTCGCAGGTGAAAAAACACTGACAGGGCGTTTAGCGCCGTGGGAATCGGTCTTGTATTTCCTAATGTCACAGTTTTAACGGCGGAGGGAGGAATTTTCATCAGTTCACCGGCATACAAATGTCCTGTGCTACAGAAAACAAAAAGCTGGTCTGGAGGTCGATTGTTCACAAAACTGTAACGCAGCCGTCTCAGATTTCCGGTAAGTCTCCGTCCTCCGTGTTTAACCAGAGATTTTCTTTAAAACACCATCCGTCAGAACGGCAAGAAAGCGGGGCAAAAAGGCGTCAACAACAACTGTTTTTATTCCAGATTTGTTGTTCCGCCAAGATTGATGGCGCTGTCGAGGTTTATCAGGTTATTCGGAAAGCGTATCATTTAGTTTTTGCTTCGGGACTGTGCTATTTCCCGAATACGATTACAACAAGCCTGTGCGACTTAGATTGAAGACAATGTGAATAAATGTATTATGATTTTACGTGCTTAGCGTCTTTTGGTGTACATGTAGTGCATCCTCCGAACTGTGATTACAATAGATATTTTACAACAAATAAACTTAATCGTCATTTACGGTTTAAACAAAAATGTCGACTCGATCACAGAATGCGAAAATTCGGCATAATTATCGGCTGAATGCGATGGTTTTAATCGAATTATGACGTGGAAATGCTTTAACACATTATAATCTCCAACGCATTGGAATATTGCATTTTGTTTTTTAACTGATGTCTGTTGACCTTTTATAATGCAGATCAGAAGAGTCCGTTTTCGCAAGCTGTTTGGCGCTGCATAATCGTTTTGTGCCTCGGTGTTATTCTTGGTTTTCTACGGGTTAACGGGCTACTAATGTCACTGAGTAATCAAATAAAGATAGGCTTAGAAATGAGCTCAATCGTCACGATTTCTCGCCCGGGTACGTGATATTTTGCGAGATTTACTGTTTATATTATCTTAAGTTTCGGAGGAATAGCGCCCAGTCTCGGCGAAAATTTGGAGTTCCATCTTATTTGCTATCTTGTAAACACGAAGATTGTGTCTAGCAGTGGAGCATTAACGAGATTTAGAGCAATGGCTATGTTCCGTTTCGTTGATAATGGCGGAATCGCATTGCCCATTTCATTAAATCTCATTTTTTATTACTCTATGACACTGACCTTTGCTTGTTGTTTGTTGAAACAATGCCCACGTTGGCTTGTCTTCTTGCTTTCGTACTTCGGGTATTACGCCCTAGTCCAATACAACTGGCCATGTGACAAGCTAAGCCTCCTAAGATATGTTGATGACCATGAAGTGTCTTTGATGCATCCTTCGCCCGCGAACGGACCGAGATCAAGTGTGAACATCAATGAAGCCTTTGGCTGGTATTCCTGGAATGCTTTGGCAATGGACATTAGCCCGTCTAGTATCCGATGGAGATTGGTTATCCAGGCATTGTCTATCTATTACATTGGTCGGAGCCATCATTCAGTGGCGTATTCCCGTACGAAGATTCACTTAGTTGTTTGTGCTCATCCATCGGTAGATGATTGTTTACCTTTCCAGTCACATGGCTTGGCTGAGAAGCACGTGCACACGAGATGGTAAATGAATCTGGTCAAACGGCAATTACAATAAAATTAAAACATTATTCATATATCAAAATGACTTGTTTATTCTTGTAGACTTTTGCAAAGCTGAATATTTGTTGTTTATAATCAGTTTAATTAAAGATTAATTGCACGTTACAACACTTTATTGTGCTTTTAACTTTTCAAAGTATATAGGGTCACTAATATTATAAGTGTTACATAGCACGAATCCCTATTGCACGTGAGGCAAAATTTAACAAAGATACAACATAATACATTACAAAAGATATTTGTGTGTTTTGGTTAAATCATCTTTTTTTAATTTACGAGTTTAACACTGTATAATGATCCGCGTCATGCGAAAATGGCTCTTATGCCATATGCGGCTATCGTTGCTCAAGGAGCTTCCCTGTCCGCTATTGAGACCACAAAACCTTACGCGACCTTGACATTGCGCAGGCTGGTCTGGAGCTAGGCTGCCCGCATATGGTATACGACCCATTTTCGCATGATGCGGCTTTTATCATTTTATATTGTTATGAAGAGTTATTCTAGTGCACATTTCAAAACCAAAACAAAAACTACAACCAGTGTTTAAATTAAAGTAAATGACACTTTGTGTCGTTTATATTTAATTTATCTAACGTCTTGCAAACTTTGCGGTATTTTCTCCGCAAACAGTACAGAACGCCTGTTCATTGCGACGACGTTCCTTCTAGTTTCAATGTCTCCTCAAACATTTACGAAAGATTTGCAGATTTATTGGCCTCAATTCCCAGTGCATTTTATCAAAGAGCCGATATCTTCTAAACCAAATATCATTAAGTTCTAAAAGATATTCGTGTTTACCATGCTTTTCAACGCATTCACATCGACCTAGCGATTAAACCGAAATCAAACTGAAATTCCTTTTTACCATTTCTAATTTCCAGCTTTAAATCAATCCATGCTTTGAAGCCGATAAGCAACCGGTATGTCTTTATAACCGTTCGAGACAGGTCTGATACGTACCCGTCATCAGCGCAGAGGGAAATTATTTTATAATGCACGAATGGCCTCGTCTTATCGCACTAGACTGCAGATACGGACCGGGTCCACAACGGCGGTCACTCCGTGTTCCGGGTCAATCAAGGTCACGGTGTGGAAGTAATCTGTTAAAACAAAACATCCCGGCAACCACGTGGTGAGTTATGGACCCTTCAGGTGTCGGGTTCACACCTTGGACACTCATTTGATTGGTTTATCGGTAATTCCGTACGCCATTATTCATTCGGTGGTTGAGGGTTATACGTATTTTATGAAAGCATTGCTCGTAGTTTCCCAGCTTGTTTTCGGCAGCTGCAAATAAATGTGTATGTCGCAAAATAAAATAAAAAAATATATTCTTTTTCTGCACATGGGGCTCATGTTTTTAGCGTATCACTTTTCATTGTGTGTATCACAACACAACATAGAAGGAACATACGTTGTTGTATGCTTTTACGGAAAACTTTGTAATTATTCTAGAACGAGCATGGTGAACTATGTACGTAATATGTATGTTATACCGATAATATGCATGCTACAAGTGTTTTATACCCGGCATATTCAGCAGCATTTTAAACTTAAATTTTGCGCAGTGTTGCAATGTTTAAGTTACCACAAATCATGGGCATCCATTAACATAGAACATTTTCGGAAACCTATTCACGTTGGAAAAAAACAACAACAACAGATTATATTATAAATTGATACTAAAATTATTAATATATTGTGCAGCATAGCAAACGTATAAATTATTATATCGGCTTTTTCACGTAATTAAAATATTGTCATCTGAATGCCAACTGAATGATCATTATATACAAATTGTGTACATGGTTTTGTTTTGCATATGTTATATTTCATTGTTTAAGGCAAATCCATTATAACATATTTTCAATAACTAATACTAACCTCTTCCTTACAGTATAATGTGTTGTTTAAGAATAGTCAGTCCTTAAAGAACTGTGTCTCTAAATAAAATAGTATTAGTAGTAAGTATTTTGAATCATGCACTAAGTGGTGAGCGCGCAAATAAACGAGTATTTATTTAAGCAATATATACAGAAAAACATGAAAAACATTATTTTTTTTATTGTTTTCTCGACTCTGTTTCGATTTCATTTGGGTACGTACCTTAATGTCTCTTTCTTAGTTTTCAAATTTTATTTATCATTATTTTTTCAGGGTCCTTATGAATTTCGTTCGTGCAAAAGAACACGCTAATTTTTATTGCAGTGCAATTAAATCATTCCGCTCTGAGATTCATTTATTTTATCACAATAAGTCCACATTGCTATGCATAAATCATGAGATTGAATCATAAAGATTTAGTTGCCGACCACTATCAAAGTCCGACCAGGCTTTTATAGCAAGTTTTATTTTTAAATTATTCAGATTCTCTGAATTATTTAATATTTTTTTCTCTGAAAAGAGCCTTTTCATTTAATATTAATATATATATAAAATATTATTGCGAATAATATGCGTGTGCAGGAAAATAAATTGTGTACTTATTAGAACTCGTCATTTAAAAAAGTTTGAAACGAAGCTTTTTGTTTAAAATATCATGCTTTTCATTCATTATAAATGTGTTTTTGCTGATGTTTGGTTTTTTTCCTTATATGTATGTTTAATATATAAATATATTAGAAATATTTTACAAGTATGCCTGTTCTTGAATATCCTAGATTCACTTCTTTAATATTAGTATTTTTGTTAATGTCATTTAATATTTTTTCCCTAATATACCATCATATTTGATACGTTTGTTTAGATGTGACATTACAGTTATACATAATTAAAATCTAACACTATCATCGTATTCCGCATCTTGCAATAGTGCGATTAATTAAATTAAATTAAATTGTCATATGCTTTTGTAGGAGATATTGTGTGTTCTTCTCTGTTTATGATTCATTGCAGGTTTAGTTAGCTAGAACCATCTGCATTATTGGAACGTTGTAAAGTATTAATACATCTTCAAAGTGAATAACAGGGTTTATTAAAAGTTTTGTCTTGCTTACCTCAAAAGCTACATGCGAAAAGCCAAATAGCAAATTGTTATGAATAAAGGCCAAAATCGTGAATTATTCTCTCAAATAACAACTTTATATGATACAAATTTTATTACTTTGTATATGAAATGGCATCTGTATGCTTAATAGCTAATTATGTTTTTTGTTTTGAAATATTAAATGATAGCTTTAAAAATAAATTCAATTTGCTGTTGGACCACACAGTGCAATGCTTTAGTTTATTGTTATTAACACCATCGCATTATATCGTGTTTAATAAGTTTAACTTGAACGAATGAATGTCATTTAGACCCAAATGGTATGATGTATGCCACGCATTGAGTGCAATCGCGTTAATTATGCGCATTTTAGAATACACTCGTTTGTTGGCCACACACACTCTAACGCCATAACTTATCTCGTAAATTAGTTAATAAATTGGGTGCATGCTTCTTAATTGGCATTGACTGAAACGTTGACAAAGAGACGCAGGTTACTTAAATTAAAATCGATGTCTTCAAAGGCACATGCTATACCAGAATCCAATAGATGGAATCTAATTTATGACGTCACGGTTGTCAGCGTCCAATATAGACTCTTTTAAAGTGTGCGTCAAATAATGGTAATGCTAAATTCAAAATAGAAACGCAATGATGCTCGAGGCTAACATGCTGTTGCACTTAACCTATGCATATAAATAGTCTCAGATGAATTGAATGACATTGCAGTTGCCGGGCCCTGTTCTTCGATGAGAACATGTTTGTTGTTTATGTGATTAGCGTTGTATGCATAGAAGAACTAAAAAAAAAGCAATTTATTGATAGAATATGGGACACATATCCAACTTATAACAAAACAACATAATAAGGTCGTGGTGCTTCTCCGAAACGTTTAGAACATCTAATATATTGGGGATTCAAAACAATATCACCTATTTAGTTAACTCTGATAAAAATGCTGAATGCTATATGCACACCAAACGGCTGTCCGGCTAGCGCTGTGATTGATAGGCGCCCTTCTCACCTAGTCGACCCCGGTTCATTTCCGTATACCAGCGCATGTGGGTTTGGTGGTCACCATATCTAACAGGTAGTTTTTTTTAGAGTATTTCGATTCCTCCGCCCCGCACACACAGCACAAGATCACGTACAAATGAAATATTTTTGGAATTTCAGCTATTATTCAAAATTTGTCTCAACTTTCATGAGTCTAGTAAGTTCATTGGGTAGGATCGCAGGGTCATACTCCGGGTTCAAACATAATGCAGCCTCATAAACCTCGAAATACACACACATATGAACAGCAAACTAGTGTTATTCATACTTATCGTATAATATGACGTATAAAATAAACTCAAGATAATGAAATATCAACAAAAACATTTCATAAATTATAATATAAAAAACAGAAGACAAATTTTCATATATAACGTTAACTTCTAAAATACTATTTATAATACTTATACGCACAATACCATTTCAAAACAAAACATCTAAGGGAACGTCCATAAAGTATGCCACGCTATTTTTTACCATGTTTAACCCCCTCCCTCCTCCCTGTCACAAACTGTCACACATCTCGGACCCCAACCCCCTAAAGTATGTCACACTTTCGAACCATTTTTTAAAATGAACATCTTTATACAAATTTCAGCTAAAACACTCTTCACCATTAAACTGTATTGGGATATAAAATTTCCACTTAAACAACTTAAAATCACAATATTAAAGGACTTTAATAGTATAATAGTTAATTGTCAACCGTTGTCACAGTTATTCATTGATGCAGTAACTCAATCTAGATTTGAATTTGAAAACAATTTGAAAACATAAATTGCAATAACTCGACTTGACGATTATGTAATAAACATAATTTATCTGCTGCTTTGTTATTTATTTATTATTAGGTGAGGTCAAGTTCTAGATAATCGTCCAATTATGCAACATTTTTGTAGATATTATACATATTTATGCAGCGGACAACATATAAATAATAATACATGCGGCATAACGAAAGTAAGGCTATACACGAAACAAGGCTTCGCAACAGCATACTAGTGCTCCTAGCGAGCGGAATCATGAACAACACATTCATGAGATACTTATTTCATGCTATTTTGACATAAAACTAAGTCAAATGTTTCACAAAATCATTGACCATTATTTGTAAAGCTATTACATTCTACTAAAACAATAAATAATAAATTCAAAATAAAATTGAAAAAATAATGTGTGATGTCACACATGGACTGACCCCCCATGTCACAAACTGTCACATGTTCTTACACCCCTTCCCCCTACTGGAACGTGACTTACTTTATGGACGGCCCCTTAATAACATGTATAAAATTAACATATTCAAATTACAGTAGCTTTCATATTCACGTATCTTACCAAAGATGACAGATCCGTAATTCGAGACAAGACGTAACCGAAAGTAAAAATTCGCGTGCAGATCAACGTTCTAAATAAACTGTTCTAAGTAACTGTGAAATATCATTCAACCATGGAACCTTATTCACATGATTTTCTTTCGACACTGCGTCGCTAAACCAATCAAATTAACATAATGTTTATATTTATATAAGTCACATTATCATATATTTGAGAGATAGGTTTTTATTTTTGAAAATGACATCAAATCTTTCGTAAGGGTATCTAGCACTTTTCTGACGGGTTGTACTTGTCATGACATGACCATCAGACGACGATCATCTGTTAGTCTACCAGAAACACTCTCATTAAAATGCTTTATTATCGTTGTTGCATTGGATTACATGTTTCCGATGTTCATTGAATAAAATTATTACATTAGTTAATAAGATACTGCATTTGCTCCCACAGACGCTGGTAATATGTACTCTAAATTGCCTATCTTTCCGTATCTTTCGTTCTCGTTTTACGCTCAAAACACCTGGTCTCTCGAACATTAATTGGGAACGACGTTGCCTTCTCACTGCGCCTCGTTATGGCTCCATATCTCAAGTTTCCCATTTCAAACCTTCCCAATTATTCCGAACAAGCCAGTTTTCTGGCTTTCCAGATTCTCGCTACTTTACGACGGAGTAAATAAGGTATTTGACGTCTTAAATATTGCACGAATTCCAAAGGTTTGTGTTCTGTACATATTGCGACGCAATTTGTTTTGCGCATAATCACGGTTATGGTTTAATGGGTAATATATTTTTTATAAAATCAGATTAGTTTTTCAATATATTTTTCCGATCGCCCCTCGGTGCAAAAAAGTACCATGTGTTATTCAAACATTTTTGCACCAACGGGGCGCGATGAATTTGTTCTTGAGAAAATTGACACAAATGGTAAGTGTATCATGTCTTCAAACATTTAATTCTTAAGGTACATGCAGTGGTGTTAACCGAAAAACAATAACAAAACTGCAATATTTTATCCGATCAACATTTGATCAGTCGTCTGTGCTTTCAGCAATTACTCGTGGGAGAGAACATGAAACAGAATGTCGGAAGGTTAGTCACTAGATACATATATTAGGCGTCGCTTGGAAACGCTTTGGTTTCCTTATCAATACGAGTGTTTGTTATCAGTGTCCTTTGAGCTTATCTCAAGTTCTGTATTAACCAAGCGATTCTTGCGACGAGAGAACAAAGATTGCAACCAACGGCAATGGCCACATTATTGTTGAACATCCTGGATGCATGGAGGTAAACTGTGAATAACAGCTACATTATTAATAATGGTCATCGCGGAATTGCCAATGTGCCAAAAAGCTGTTTGACCAATCTTTGCTTTTCGCGGACATTGGTTTGTCCATGCGTTTGGATCAAATATTGCTGTTCGATCGTAATCAAAGTGGCGCTTTCTTCTGATTGATTCACCATCTTTATTGATAAGGGTAGTAATTAATTTAAGGCCTTTCACAATCACCGTTTGCAAATACAATTCCAGTTGTAACGTCAGCAATTAATCACGTTTCCACTTGTAAGAGAGATCTTTAATTGAATGCTTGGTCAAAACGATTCCGAGCAAGCTTTTAGTAAAAGTATTCAGTTCGTCCTCCACGACTCTTTGCAATTTATTATAAACAGTAATACAATAGTAACATCACTTTCATTCGCACGTCAGGTCAGAACAGTTATTCGCTCAATTTCATTCAAGACATGAAAAATGATATAATAAAGAGACAATTACAAAAGAGGGTCGCTTCTAATTAAATTAATTATTGAAAAATGCGATGTTGAGATGTTAGCAGTGCACGATAGTCACAAGGAGTCACACACAACGTAGATTAACATTGTTCTATTGTGAAAGCGTTCGTACATACATGGGCATATTACATGACTGTGCTGTTCCTTCACGTTTTATCGCAAGAGTTGATTGTGTGAAAAAACGTCATACAACAAGTGCGATACAAACCATAGGAACACCACAACCATGAACTATTGTATTTAGTATATATCTTTTTATGATAAAAAAACAACAACAAACAACAGCAATACAAGTCACCAACGAAAAAATAGAAAAATAACTCAATGCTTTGCATTGACCTTACCAAAGCGGTGATCAAAGTTTTGATCATTTTTTGTTTATAGTTGGTGTTCTGTTACAAAAGTAATGGATACGAACAAGAATTGATCTCCTGATATAGTTTCTTGAGTTTAAATGATTGTTCTTTTAATTTGGAACATACAAATTGTATAATATTGAAATACGCAAATATAGTTACATTCCATCATGACGTCATTATGATGTATACATAAATGACGTCACTGAGAATTCAATTTGTTTGTTTTTGGCAGCCATTGAATACGGGAATTTGTATCTTATACCGAAAATATACCAGTGTTTATTTCAGATTATCTATGGGTATAAAGAATATAATTATTTAATGAACAGTCGAATGAATGTTTTTTTTTAATTATGTCGAATGAATGTTGTTTTTTTAAATTATATACGTAGCTACATATGCACATGTCATTCCTTGAGCAGAACAGACACATGAGCTGCTAATAAGGCTTTATTTGTTAAAGGTTATAAAAGAGCGACATTAAAAAAAAAACAGGTACATAAATACACATATACGTGCATATATGTATTTTTGTATGTATAAATTCCTGTGGTGTTAAAAAATAAGTTTGCATTATATTTACTGACTTGTACGAGTGTTTCACATTGGTTAAAATGTGTTTATATAGCTAACAATGACAAATAATGACAATCCAGAAACAAACTCCATCAGGAGAGACATTCTTGTTCTTATCCAATACTTTTATAACAGAAAACCAACTACAAACATGCAGAGATAAAAACTGGGATCACCGCTATTGAAAGGTCAATGCTAAGTATTGGGGGTTTAAACCGAGCAACGTTGCAGGATTTTATCTCGCCCTACATGGTTACATTTTGGTAGCATTTGTTTATAAACTTCAATTAACTCAATTTGAACAGGATAAATAATTGTAAACTTGCAAGGAGATAAGAAATATTTCTTAAATATTTAATCTACGCATATGCATGCGTATTTATTGTCTTACTCATTCGTCATCGAACATCACACTCGACATCCGTTTAATTCCTGGACGACATAACGTAAGTAAAACAGGACAAATAGAAACAATTACACAATGTTGACTTTTAAACACTAGGAATATAAACCTATTGTAAGAGTTTATTTCTTGTTTCAACTAAAGTACCATAAAACAACCTGAATGTGCTTCAGCTGGGAAGGCTTAGACCTTTTTATGGACTTGGTGCGATGAGTAATTTGTATAGCCGCTGTATTCTTCCTTCCTCGTTATTTGTTCCTATGCGTTTCTGACATGTTTCCGAGGGGCCTTTTTCAAAACATATAACGACGTAATTCTCATTGGCAATTTATCCCACCTAATCACGCTTTTACAGATGCAATCTTCTTTGATGGACATCTAATTTTCGGCTGCCTTATAAGGCTGTTAACTAATCTTTATCTGAATGATGGCAATGATTCAGCTTAAAATGCTGACCAGGAAAAGCCCCGACTGTTTTCCACTTTGACTTCGTTTTTTTTGCTGCCAATATTGTGTTATACATATCGCTTTTTTACATGCCAGAGCGCAATTTTGGTTGCCAATTTTAATCCAAGTAGGAAATGTTCAAATTTTTGTTATTTTGGTGCCGGCTGTTTGTATTGGCTGAAACATATTGAACTGTAACCACAATTAAACACTTTATCTCGTTATACAAAACAATTATATATAAGTAAACGTAGATGAAATTGACCGAAGAGTTTCATATATTAAAAGAACGTGCATTTCGTAACATATTCAGGGTCAGGGAATTTAAGACCTTTTTATTTTGGTACCGGCTAGTCGCATTGAATCAAACATAATTTACCGTAAACTTACATGCAATTATAAACCGTGTATCTCGTTATGGAGGGGAAAAACTTGATGAGAAGAAGCAGCTGTTTATTTGTGTGTATCAGTTTGACATGTTTACCCTGTAAATAAAACAAAAAATAACGCTTTTACATAATTTTAAACACATTTTAACTCGTTAACTAAACGTGGATTTAATTGACTGAAGAGTTAATAAACACTTAAGATTTGCAGAATGTGCTCAGTGTCGCAAAGTAATTTTAAAAGGGCAACATTGGTCTTTGGTGAAATAGTATTGCTGGAATTCTGTTTTTGCATGCAACAACGAAATAAATAATAAATAAATTTCTTCATTATATACAATGCAATTTCTGTGTCAACCCTTAACAGTAAACTGTCGGCGATTATGCAGAAGCTCATTATGTTTCGCACGAATGCAATCATTTTGAAGAATTAAACGATTGTCTGACCAGTTTGCTTAGCTCATAAAGATGCCGAAGAACAATAACGTACATGATAGTTGGCATTAATACACGCCGGTTTCCTTTTTGTCCACGGCACTCGGCCATACAGTAGTACAGTCATACATTCCGCGCTCTTATCCTCCGGAAATCTCTGGCTTTGTATTCTCACGACACAGGAGAATGCGGATTGTTTAGATTATGACAGCGGTCCACGCCCTACCCATGCCTCGGCCCGATTGTTATCACCCATCAAGTGTAACTGGTGTTGACAAATGCATGTGTCCCATCTTGTCAAGTACTATGTAGGTCACTACCACATCCCCTATACCGTGCAGGAGCGGGATATAAAACATGACATAGCATTGCTTGGTCTTCTACCTATACACTGTTAAGTGTTGCTTCAGGTGATAACACTACTTTAATACGTGGTAAATATTAAAGTGAAAAATAATACTAATTAAACTAGTGCTACCTCTGTCACCACCAAGTCTGCTCCAGGTTTTGCTGTGGTCATGCTTACACGGTTATAAGTTATATTACTGCTGTTTCTACTACTACTACTACTACTACTACTACTACTACTACTACTACTACTACTACTACTACTACTACTACTACTACTACTACTACTACTACTACTACTACTACTACTACTAC
>VMBQ01000627.1:226449-260422 GCA_007657795.1 Dreissena rostriformis
ATCCACTGGTATGCCCCTCCATCCACCGGTATGCCCCTCCATCCACCGGTATGCCCCTCCATTCACTGAGTTTCCTCAATTTACCACAACTACCTTTAGAGAAATTGCTTGGTTCAATTTTTTCAGACAAACAGTTAGCAAACTGACAGACGGGCAAAACTGCAAAAAACTTGCATATTCCCCACATAGCCCTCTATTCACATATAGACCTATCTTAATTACTTTTTGAGTTACCACATCTGATTCTGTGGACACACAGACAGACGTATGAACCGGTTAACCCTAAGTCCCTTCCAGTTACAGCAGAAAAGGCCTCATAAGCATTTTCCTGGGCAAGATTAACCAAATAAATATTTGTCATAAAATCTGCGGGCCCACCAAAAAATAACTGGGACATTGACCCATGAGCCCCTGCTAGTTTCAACCAACTCAAATGCAATCACACACCTGAACTCTTCCCTGCTTAGAAGCAACGTTAAAATGGCTATACGCAACCAGCATTAAAACCAGAACAGCCTGCCTGTAACAGGTTTTATGCTGTTTGCTGCTCATCAGTACCTTCGCCTTGGAAATGAAGCCTTTCAAACTTTGATCCAGTAAAAAAGATCTTAATTTTAATTTGATTTTCTAATGGACTACAATCACGTCACGTGCATATCTAAGTGGGAAAGGGTTAACCCTTTGCATGCTGGGAAATTTGTCGTCTGCTAAAATGTTGTCTGCTGAATTTCAAAAATTAGCATTTTCTTCAAGTTTTTTTCTTAGACCACTATCAGAATAGCAAACAGTTTGGATCCTGATGAGACGCCACGTTCTGTGGCGTCTCATCTGGATCCAAACTGTTTGCAAAGGCCTTCATAATCCGGTTCCAGCGCTCAAAGGGTTAACAGTATGATGATGGCAGCAATACCAGTGCAGTCCTTACCAGAGTCTCAACAACAGGCCGCACAAGTTTGGCCATCAAGCCTGGTCGAACGTTCAACACATGATGACACTGATGTAGGGCCCTGTCTATCACAAAACGTACTTTCGATCTACAAGAAAACATTGCATATTAAATAACATCCATAATCTTTGCTCACGGGAAAATATTTCATTTTTAATTACCAGACAAAGTCTATAGTTGTAACAAAACATTTCATTAACAATTACAAGACACAGTTGTTGCCTGTAACAAAATATTTCATAGACAACTACCAGATGTGAACTTTGTCTAAAATAATAACATTTCATTGTTTATTACTAGACATAATCGTTGCCTACGAGAAAACCTTTAATTTTTAATTACCAGCCATTGACTTTGTTTACAAGAAAACACTTCTTTGTTAATTTTTGTCGACAATTTTTTGTATTTATTTTTTAATAGCCATTTTGTATTTATTTTTTAAAAGCCATTTTGTATTTATCTTTTAATAGCCATTTTGTAATTATTTTTAAATATCCATTTTGTATTTATTTTTTTAAAGCCAGACATTAACTTTTTTACAGGAAAAACATTCTCTGTAAATTAGCAGACATAATCTTTCTCTACAAGGAAACCGCACACTGTTTATTATCAGACAGAGTCTTTATATGCAAGAAAACGTTTGATTCTTAATTACAAGATTTAGTTTTTTCTTGCAAGAAAACAATTTATAATGAATTAATACCAGATTAGTCTTTGCTTGCGAGAAAATATTTTGTTGTAAGAATTGAAATTGAAGACTAAAAAGATTTTTTATTATCAGCAATCTTCAATTCTTAAAGAAAAAACACCAAAATAAAAATGAAGGGTATGGTTATACAGTTATGAACAAACCAAATTATAAAAAACAATCGGAGCCTATAATTTATGCTAATGGAAAAACGAGTGCCAGGTAAATCTTGTGAAGCTTTAATGAATAGCAAACATACTCGAGACCCTGTCTCCCGGGTAACAGCCCGTCTGCAATGCACACGGCGGCCATACGAGTGTGGTCGGCCAGGATACGGTAGCCTGTGTCGACGCCTTTGACATCATCTGTACCTGTTTTGTCACCATACACCGGCAAACCTGTCTCCTGCAGGATTTGGACAATTAAATAAAAGTGGTATTTCTACAAAATGGTCATGAATATAGCAAATTTATCTATATTATAAGGTGTCTAGTCTAACAAACTTTAGAAATACTCGGCATTTACTTTTATGCAAAGTACTTAAGTGCATGTACAAGTCTGCTAAAAGTTATAACATATTTTAAGGACAGACTGACAAACCGATTAACACACTGCCCAATATATCCACTTTGAAACCTCCCTTGTGAAGTATATTAAGATTTTGGGCGTTACCTGTCCATGTACATAAATTTGCATTGCTTAACCTTCCTCTGCTCAGAAGCAAAGTAAAAATGGCTATATGCAACCAGCATACAACCAGAACAGCCGGCAAGTTACTAACAGCCTTTTCAGGTTTTATGCTGTCTGCTGCTCATCAGTACCTTAGGGTTGGAAATGAAGCCTCTGAAACTTGAATCCAGTAAGGTTTTATTTGATTTTCTAAAGGACTACAAACAGGTCAAAGTGCGTTTCTGAGTGGTAAAAGGTTAACCCTTTGCATGCTGGGAAATTTGTCGTCTGCTAAAATGTAGTCTGCTGAATTTCTCAAATTAGAATTTTCGTCATTTTTTTTTCAAAGAATACTATCAGAATAGCAAACAGTTTGGATCCTGATGAGACGCCACGTTCTGTGGCGTCTCATCTGGATCCAAACTGTTTGCAAAGGCCTTCAAAATCCGGTTCCAGCGCTCAAAGGGTTAANATGGCACATACCAGTTTGCGCCTTTTATAGGAGAAAATCAATTACTGGCCACACCGTCTGGTAAACTTGTACCAAATCCTTGCCAAAATTCCAATTTCCTGACCAGTCAACAGCAAATGAGTACATTACCTGAATATTTAAGCAGCAATGAGGGCAGATATCCCGGAAAAATAGACCTTGTGCTGTTTTATTAGAGTTGTCTGACGGCCTCAGTTTGTTGATCAATAGAATTTTGTAGAATTTCAAGAAAATTATGGTATGTTCAAATTCATATTTTATGTTTGTACAATGGCTTGGACTCATCTGTAGCAAGCAAATAAATTTTTGTTCAGTAGCATATTTTGCATATTTTTAAAATTACATGACAACCTCTCTGAAGTTGAAATAAACACCTTTTCTTCTGCTCTCAATGTCAAATATGCATATCTGAACTAAAAATTCCCAAATATTTCTTTGTGTGTGTGTTTTTTTTTTCTTTCTTTTTTTTTCTTTTTTGAGGTGAGGCAGCAGAGAACATCAAAAGCATTGACATAAAAAGACGAATACTAAACAAAGCTGAAATGTTTATCAATTATCATGTTGAAATTTAATCAATAATATAACCTGAATTAGAGGCAAATATTTTGTATAGCAACGTGGATGTGCCAGTCGATAAGTCCTTAATACATTTCAAACAAAGACTGGTAATTACAGACTAACAGAAAGAAATCAAGTGCAACAAGTTTTGTACCAATAGGATTAAACCACAAAAGAAGACGCTTAAAGGCAGTTACCTGTTAAACTGCATGAACACGAGGTTCCATATCTCAATCACCTGCGGTGAACCGGTGTTCACCAGGTGGGCAGAGTTACCTGCCCCTGTGTGGTCGAAGTGGATTTCTGTGCAGGGTCCACAGGGCCCCGTCTCGCCCATTTCCCAGAAATTGTCACGCATACCGAATGGCAGAATATTAGCAGCTGGTATCCTGGAGAAAATTGTGTCTGGTAATCAAGTTATCATGTTCCCAACTCAGTGATTTTTTAAAGGACCAATTTGGCGCTAAAATTGGGCCCCATTCGCTTTATTTTGAAAAAAGATGAATATTTATTTACAAAAATGATTAAGTAAGAGGCAAATAATTTCCCTTTTATTCATCAAATCAAGGTGATATTAATTTATCTTATTAAGCATTTTTAGAAAAGCAAATCAAAGAAAAACAAATGAATGAGTTGCTTGATGGAATTTGGCCCCAAAACATTGGAGCTAGCAAGCACAAAAAACACACCAAAAACAGCTTTGATTACATTTTCAATAAAATCAGAGAGCAGAATTAAACAAGAGCAATGTCGAGCGGATGCCAACGCTCGACTGTGGGTGTTTGGATTTTGTTTTTTTGACATTTGACCTTGAAGGTCATCATTGACCTTGACCTTTTCACCACTCAAAATGTGCAGATCGATGAGATAGACATGAAAAAAGGAAATAAAAAAATTGACCTTTGACCTTGAAGGATGACCTTGACCTTTCACCACTCAAAATGTGCAGCTCCATAAGATACATATGTATGCCAAATATCAAGTTGCTATCTTCAATATTGCAAAAATTATGGCTAATGTGAAAGTTTTCAGACGACGACCACGATGACGTGGAAGACGAGAGGGCTATGACAATACCTCAGGTTTTCTTTGAAAACAGCCTAGCTAAAAATACATGTTGTGTACATATTTCTTTAACATTTTTTCAAAACACATTCAGTTTATTAAATACTGCCATTTTTTACTTTTAACCATTTAACACAAAACAAGAAGGCAAATAAAGCGCTAGATCACTCACCTGTGAAATGCAATGTGGACAGTTGTGAAGCCACGGCTATGATTTGAACAATCTTAATAGAAGACAGCAATCTGATGTCACATAACGAATATAAATTTGTTTTCAAACAAATAGAATGCCACCACAAATTGTATGGCTCTATCGATGGCAAGAAGGTAGCTGTTAGTTTCCAACCGTTAAACTGTATGTCTAGTGCCCACTCACCCTAGTTTCCTCCATATTTCTGCAGTATGGAGATCAGGTTCCAAGGCCAGGTCAGGGTCACCCTTGAAGTACGTAAAATACAGGCAGTCCTTCCTCAACTTGTATACGTCCAGGAGAAGATTAAGTGCCATGGCACAGGCCTCATCCTGCAAACGTTTTTATGGTTAAATGATTGCTTGCGATAGAGCCTTGGTCAGCTGGTATCCTCGAGAACATTAGATCCTTATTCTAGGAAATCTGGGCTTAATGCATTCGCGTAAAGTGTTGTCCCAAATTAGCATGTGAAGTCTGCTAATCAGAAAAATAATGAAAAATTATGCATGTATACATTTATTTTACAGATTCCATTGGTATAACATCATATGATATAATTAAAGTTTTACTTAAGGTCTGTTCTTACAAATAAGGTGATCATTAATTAAAGCAGAAAAATAGAACACTCCACATTTTTTTAGTCAGTAAAATCATGATAAAATCATATATATAACGATATATGCAATATATATGTTTGATACAATTCATGCCTATATGCTTATTCAATTTCATAAAAATCATATGACTCACTTTGAAATAATCTCCAAATGACCAGCTGCCTAGCATTTCAAAGAATGTGTGATGAGTAAGGTCATATCCGACATCGTCCAGGTCATTATGTTTCCCCCCGACCCTCACACACTTCTGACTGTTTGCCACCCTTCGATAACTGGCCAGCTCTGAGGTGATGGGGGCAGTTCCTAGAAAGATTGGTTTGAACTGAAAAATACAAACAAAAAGGCCATGATGGCCCTTATATGCTCACCTGAGTACAAAATACACCAATTGTCAAAGATTTGCCTGGTAACCTTTTTTTTCAATCCACTTGGCCAAGATTCACACATGAATCTTGATATTGTCAAAATAAATATTTCTGAAAATGTTTCATGAAGATTATGTGATAGCTTCTAGATTCAAATCTAGGTAATGTGCATCCAAAAACAAGGTATTTCTAACATTTGACCTTGTGACCTTGTTTCCAATTTAATTGTCCACCCGGACAATCGGCAACCGAGGCTATGAAACATGTTACGCTTTTTGCAAATAAAGATATTGACTTGATTTGACTTTGCTGCCAAAAAAATAAATAATGTAGTTGTCATAACACAACCTTTGCACACCCTTATGTGTCGTGATGAATTCCATTTTTCATTATGAAATAAATCCATTTTTCTTTTTCTATTAATACTTATTTTCTTTCGCAGTTCATTGTTTTCAGGAAAAAATCATAAGTTAAGGAAATGCTTTAACTATCGTTGATATATATATATACATTGTTAACAGGTGTTAAACCAATTAGCAGATTAGCTCAATTATTCCACACTTAAATAAGTTTGATAACAAAACAGTTTGTTGACAGGATTTATGAATCATCTCTTTTATCAAACATAGTGTTGCCTTTAATCAGGTGCTTATTGTCCAGCTGAAAAATTAAATTGGCTGCCACTTGTCCTGGTCGACACATTGATGAGGTGAAGAATGTCTGGAAATGCAAAAAATTGCAGGGAGCCGATTGTCCGGTTGCTGTTTGTCAGGATACCGTCTACCAAGGGCAAGGTCATGGTAAGGAAAATACTACTTTGTTTACATGAATAAATTAATTCACGCAACTTCAAGTCATTTTAAAGTGTGTGCCTGTGCCACTTTAATCATGGCTACCTGATTCATTCCAGCATTGGTGAAGTATGTTCCATCATTCACATCTGGGATCACCGAGGATGATCTCACAAATTTGTGTCCATGATTCTTGCAGAAGTAGTCAATGAAACGAATGCGAACTGCTTTTGATTCAATGTCATGCTTGAATCTCTTCACAATTTTCTGCTGAATTAATTTTTTAATCCTGGGCTCCAGCAATTTTCGATGCAGAAATGACATTTTAGTGATTTGAAAACATTGGCTAGTCCAAAAACTAGTATCCGAACTTTATGTCAGATTGTTAATTAGAGCTTTTCAAATGATTCATACACTGAATAGGCTTGATAAGTGTTATTTATACAAAATACACTATTAAGGTTGTTTGTCATATTATTTTTATTAATGATATAATAGTTTTAATAATAAAACGACTGAAAAACGTGTTTTCTCTTTTTTTTTCTGCTACAACTTTTTATTAGAGTAGTCGTTCCTGAAAATAGGTTACATCACAATAAATTCGCATCTCTACGGTCCAAAATATACCCATTGCATTTATTTCAAATATACACAAAAAGATTTCATCTTCAATGTTTTGTATTTTCTAATCATTTGTACTGAATTATTCTTCTCATAATAAAGTTTAGCCTTACGGATACCCAGTATTAATAGTATTATTAAATGTAAGTGTAGCCTCTGAAGCAGAAAGCCTATTTGCGAAATTTACAACTAATAATACTCGCGGTACTTACCGGTATGACATAACTTGACAGTTGCTATATACGCATGTAGCTCGTAAGATTATCTGTACATCTCTCGTGACTGTTATATGGCAAAAGGTAGTATATTCACATTGTTTTGATTGTTTATACAAGTTTTTGCTTAAAGCGATTTCGATTTTCTCTGTTTTTTGCAATGACAATAAAGTTTACATATTCATTTTTTATTTGCAGTTTTAAAATTTATCCAAAGGCTAAGCTTGGCTAGGCCTTGGCATTCATGATTCACTGAGCATGGTGACATGTCTTACATAACTTTCTTTATTTGATTTGTCAGTATTTTCTTTATGGCGAGAATGGCAATTATTCAGGGTGTTTATGAACTTATCGTTAAGAAAGCAATTGCATGTTCAAGATGCTAAAAATATTATTTATGTTACATTTTTCCATTAACTTGATTAAGGCATTATAGATTTTAATTGTAAGTTTTTACAGCGTTGCCAGATGTCTTTCAAATGTCCAATTTACAATTTATATAAATGTCTTTGGATGGCCCATGAAATCTTTGAAGATAGTTAAGTCCAGATAGTCTGATAGTAAGGAAAGATTTAGAATCACAAAAGGTTTGGATGCTGCTCAAGTTGAAGGTAGCAGGGTGGAACGTGGACACATGCTAGTGTCATTATATTATTATTTATTATATATAGGGAATTTCTTTGTATATAAGCTTTAAAGAAAGTTTCTATTTTTTACCTTTAAATCTTTGCCATATCTGATAAAATAAATATCATCAGATTTTCACATTTTTTATGTTGGGACAGGAGGGAAGAACCAAACTGGAGCACTCTAAGAAGCAATATTTCTCTTCTGATAGGCTATTCCAATCTCCATGTGTGGTCAATTGACACATTAAATGGCAATCCAATCTTTATGAGTAGATAATTGATGCATTAATTGTCAATCCAATCTTTGTCAGTGCTCCAGTTTATAGGCCTAAACAGCAGCATCCGGTCTCCCTGCAGTTCCACCCTCTCCCCTAAGACATATTTGTATTATCTGATCACAGAATTAGTTTTTAAAGTTTCACTTAATTTACCAAATTTTCTCCGTGAAACTTGTTATCCCCACGCTTTTTGAAAAGCGTGGGGATATTGTGGTTATCTCCGTCAGTCCGTACATCCTGGCCACTATCTCATGGAGCTGCACATTTTGAGTGGTGAAAGGTCAAGGTCAATGTTATCCTTCAAGGTCAAGGGTCAAATATATGGCTTCAAAGCAACGCAGTAGGGGGCATTGTGTTTCTGACAAACACATCTCTTGTTTTTTTCACTTTACTTCATTATTCAATGTTGATTATGGGGAATTGAAAATATGCATGACTTTGAAATTTAACTGGATGACATAACTAACAACATGCGGCGTGGGGATACCAGGGTTCCCTCTGGGCTTCAAAAAGTTGTCGCCACTTACTTTCGCCAAATTCAAAAAGTTGTCGCCAAACTTGGCCACATTGATCAAAGACAATAATATTTCAATAATACAAACAACTAAGCATTGTACAGTATGCTAAATAATTCGATTTAATAAAGGCACATTAAAAAAGTTCATTTAATAACAGCACATTTAAATAGTTTATTTAATAACAGCACATTTAAATAGTTTATTTAATAACAGCACATTTATTAAGTAATTGTTGTTCTTGTTGATGGACACCTCATTGGCAGCATGCATATGCCGCCGCAGTTTGGATGCTTCAGCAGCTTTCTGGTGAAATTGTTAAACAGTTACATTTTGACATGATATACATCAACTTCAGTTTATTAGCCAATTTCACAAGTTCTAACAAAACACCTATTGTTAAAATGGTTTCTGTTTGCTGTTTTGGTTGATTTCCAGGTTCAATTAAATGAATTTGTTCACACCTATTTCTTGACAGAAAGGCCTAGGATAATTGCCACCATCCATTCTTGTTGTCTGAAATAACAAAACAAATTTTTACAAACTGTCCGAATTTTAACATGTCCGAAATATAGTACATTGAATGAATAACCTACTTTTCATTTCAGAAATTGTTGTTATCTTAATTAAAAGATATCGTTACCTGAACATTATAATAATGAAACTATTTACCAGAAATGCCCACAAATGCCTGTTGAAACAAGTGCTCATGTGTTTTTGTGAAGAAATTATAAAATGTGAATAAATTCTTTTGCCGTGGCAGAGACGTAGATGTGATTAAAGAAATAATTGAGAATATTATGTCATTTTTAAATAGCACCAATCAATGTAAAATGTTTAATTATTGCCTTGAATCACAACGATTGTGCTAAAAACAATGGATACTTACCCTTTTGGTTGTCAACCTAACAGACTTTAATCTGCTTCGTTTACTGTTACAAACACTTCACACTTAAGCGCAAAGTCGGTATATTTCAATGTTTTCCTATCTCTGAAGCAATAAAACTGACGACCAATTAAGATAACATGTAACAACACCCCACACAATTATCGGGTATTCCAATTATCACGGTAACATGCTACTTTGCAGCAGTCGGCATGCTCCATTGATTACTGCATTATCGCTTACGTCATGGAAATCTATAGAATCAAGACTGCCGAAAACCGGCTGGTAAACAGAGCGTTTTATGTCATTTAAGGAAATATTACGCAGAAAAAAATGTGGATTTTCGCAAATTCGCCATTTGAGAAAATCTGTCGCCAGATTTTTTAATTTGTCGCCATTTGCGACAATGGCGATCGACAGCGGGAACCCTGAATAATATTTGTCCATAAAAGAACTAAGAAATTAGCCTTTCATCATTGTACCCTGTTTTTGATAGAAATCAACCAATTATTTCAAGAATTGAACGTTGTTAAAAGGTTGTAAAANTATCACATGCTATATATTATACATCAATATCACATGCTATATATTATACATCAATATCACATGCTATATATTATACATCAATATCACATGCTATATATTATACATCAATATCACATGCTATATATTATAATTACCCCAAAGGGATAATCAGACTGAGCATGCTTAAGTGCCCTTTGTGACAAAATAGGGGCCTGCCCTTATCAAATCTTATGTACTTGTAGAAAAGATAGTCTGCGAGATACCCTTCTCTTCTCTCACAGTAACATAAGAAATAGTGTATACAAAAAAATACAAAATTGAAATGTGGTCTATAAGACAGTAGGATAATTCTCTTGTAATTGATCAGCATTGACACAAATGAAAAATAAATCAGTTCCCTTCATAACTTATCTAGATACTCGGTATGTAACACTCTAATCGTATTTGCACAATCATCAGGGAATGTAAATCTGATAAGCAAACATTGTTTAAGCATGTCATATCATTTGTATTCATTTTATTATCTCAAGAAATCATTTATATAACACGTGTCCCTAAATGAGGACAAGTTATTGCATACACATTTTATAATTATGTTATACAATCTCATTTACAGTGCGCATGTCACTAGCTATGAGAAATGGTTTTATAATCTCTTAAGTCGTCTACTTTATATGGCTTTTTTTACAGATCAGGGTTTACGTAAAGAGTTGACCTTACATTTGCAGAGGGCAAGTAACTTTACGTCTACTTGCCTCTAGTCTTTGAAAAAATATTGATGTTATCCCAAAGACAATAATTGCAAAGAAAGAATATTAAGATAAACGTTGTTATGGCATTCTGATAATTGACTTGCCGGTATGCCCAACAGGCTGTCTTCTTTTGAAATCACTTGCCCCCAGGAGTTTTAACCCAATCTGGGAAAGCGGGTGTCTGCTTTAGTAAAAGTTTAAACAAAGCAATTTACTGTGTCCTTCTAAACATATTATTCTTTACAGTCAGTTGCCTTTCACGATTTCCTAGACCTCATACAGGTATTATCGTAGGGTGACAGACTTTCACAAATAATAATTCTTATAAGGCCTGTTTGAAATGAATTAATTTTGAAACATGCTTTGATTAGGATTTTGGATTTGAGCAAGATGTTTGGGGGGAATTCACCACAACAAGTTTGGTAAAAGGGTCAACAAACAATCCGGGGGTAAGAAACTGCTTTATTTTGAAGAGATCTTGCTTGTGCAAATAAGGGAAAATGGATGTTTGGTGATTTTTAGCTCGGCTGTTTTGGAAGAAAACCCGAGGTATTGTCATAGCCAGCTCGTCCTTCCGCGTCGTCGTCCGAAAACTTTAACATTGGCCATAACTTTTGCAATATTTAAGATAGCAACTTCATATTTGGCATGCATGTGTATCTAATGGAGCTGACATTTTAAGTGGTGAAAGGTCATGGTCATCCTTCAACCTTCAAGGTCAAAGGTAATTTTTTTTTTTGTGGTTTTATATGTGTATCTCATCGACCTGCACATTTTGAGTGGTGAAAAGGTCAAGGTCAATAATGACCTTCAAGGTCAAAGGTCAAAAAAACAAAACTCAGGCACCCACAGCCATGCGGTGCTCCTGTTATGCCCACACGTAGTGGGAGGCATAAAGCTTTGCACTTGTACGTCAATACGTTTCAGAAGTACTTTTCTTTTCAACTTCTCTTTACTACTACTGGGTGGATCTCGCTGACACTCTCACGGTTTAATGAACTTGATGCTTGCGTTGATGAAATGAATTTCAGCTGCGACTAGTTTTGGCAGAATATGGCTCTTTCTCTTATCACATCCTGAAGCTTTTTTTTAAACTCTTATTTAACGTATGGGTGGATCTTGTTCAAATTTTCACAGTTTTATGACCTTATTAAATGTGAAGATGATCTTATAGAGAAAAAAAAATGGCGGCCAAGGAGTTTTGGCAGAATTATGGCCCTTTGTATTTCCGCAATAGAACATAATAAATAATCCCATTCTATTATTTTTTTCTTGGACAACACTTTACACTCATGCATTAAGCCCCGTTTTCCCAGAGCGCGGCTCAGTTTTATTCACAAAATTTACATTGTCTGCTTCAGGTCAACTTTCACATGCCATTTTTCTGATAACATCCCTGAAGTCCGATTTTGTGTGCCCTTAGTGTGAACTGGTAGATAACTGCAACTGCAACTGAAAACCATTGCAAAGTGACGTCATGCAAAGGAGGATTAAAATAGCCCTAAGTGTTAACTGATAGATAACTGCATCTGATATAAAAACAATTGCCAAGTAACTTCATGTGTGGATTTAAATAATAGGATTTTCACGTCAATCAATTCAAGCAGTGTGCAACAGTGATTGAAAATATAACCATATTTTGGATACACTTTCTCCAGTATTTCTGCTACAAAACCATGGGAAAAGGTGGCCGAAGGGATACAGGTCAAGAGTTGACCTGGTCAGAGGTTGAGAAGCATGTTGCCAGTGACGACCGCTGGATTGTAGTGGATGGAGAGGTCTACGATGTGACCCACTGGTCCCGGAAACATCCTGGGGGTTCCAGACTGATTGGACACTATGCTGGCCAGGATGCTACGGTAAACGATCGGTTATTTTAATCCAGCTTCATAGTCAAATCTACAAAATAACACCCAATCATTTTTCAAACAAAGTGTTTTACACTTCAGAGCATGCAGTAGAACATTGGTTTGATATGTTGTGCTTGTAAGTAATTATAAATTATAGTGTGATTTGATCAGACATTTTCCCAGGGCGTGAGTAAACAAAGATTCCTAGGGAAAATTCCGTTAATTCATACAATGCCCTAAGTGTCTGGCTATTTGATTCACAAGTAATTTTACATTTAAATGATAGCAAGTATTACTGAAAGCCCCATTAACACTCAAAATCAACAAATATTTCGTAAAATATTTGTTCAAGATACAAAATCCTTTTTTTTTTGGTACAATATATTCCTTTTTAATTTCCCACAACGATATCTTTTCATACTACACAGAAACACTAATATGGTACATGAACATGTGTTGAATGTATTGTACCACAAAAAATGAATAAGAAAGAGCATTTTGTATCTTGTTAACCCTGTGCATGCTGGGAAATTTGTCGTCTGCTAAAATGTCATCTGCTGAATTTCTAAAATTAGCATTTTCTTCGATTTTTTTACTAAGACCACTTTCAGAATAGCAAACAGTTTGAGACGCCACAGAACGTGGCGTCTCATCAGGATCAAAACTGTTTGCAAAGGCCTTCAAAATCCGGTTCCAGCGCTCAAAGGGTTAAATCTATGTTACCAGACCACATCTAAGAGTTGAAATTTTGGCTATTGCTACTAGGAACACTGATTTGGTATTGGTTAACTTTATTTTATGAGATATTTCACAAAATATTTGTTGATTTTGAGTGTTAATGGGGCTTGAAATGATTACCACTCATATTTTATCTTTTTGAAAGCAAGACAGCATTCAATTCCGCAAAGAAATAATTAATGACTACATTGAATTTTTAATACATATGGAAATCACAGCTGTGCAATATGGTGTACACATTATTTGTTGATGCAGGTTAAGTGGGAAAAAAGTTCTCTACTTGAGTTGTCTAATACTCACAATTCACATGAATATTCATAACATTCAAATTCATATTGGGTAATATCCTTCAGTTAAACTTTGCTTTAAAGTAGACGCTGTTTGAAAAAAAGACATTAATTAAATTTTAATCCCAAAATATATCACTTTTATTACCAACATTCAACAACTACAAAAAAAAACAAAAAAAAAGAACATCATTGAAAAAAAGCTTCCCAACTCTGACCAGTTTTTTTTTAATAAAATGATTTTGGGACCCACCAACTCTAATTTTTGACGAAACCAAATAAAAATCAATTTTAAACCTCAGATATTTTTTTCGGATGCATTAAGCCAGCTTTTAAACACGAAACAGTACAGGTGCCACCAGAATTTCTGACCCAGAAACAAACATATATTTTGTATGCCTAAGTCCTATCCATGGATCAATATCTTAACAATTTCCATTGAATTTAAGGTTCTTTTGATCATTTAATCTTCATTGATTGACAAAAGCGTGCATTGATAAATGTTTTTCCTCACTTTTGTTTGAACTCATTTATTATCTTTTCTAGTAGACCCTGTAATTATCATTGTTATGTTGACATGGGGATGTCTCACATGACTTAAAACGAATCTATTTAATGGGTTCGGAATTTCATGTAGAATCACACGAAATAATGACATTATGATAATACAATTAATAAGTATCTTCATTGGAAGACATAAAGCAATTATTTGCAAGAGGTATGCAAATAAATGTTGTTCCATGCAATTTTATTTTATTCGAAACAAAACTTTAAATGACATAATTTCACAGCTTTTTAAGCACTGATGACCGTGACCCTCTTTCAAAGTTTCAAGATTTAAATCTTAAAAATCTTATTTTCTAAAATTTGAGGTGTCAGGGATTTGATAAATGTATTTGCGTTTAACATTGTATAGTGGACCTTTATTATTTATTTTTAGCTAATCTATTTTTTGAAAAAAAAAGAGCTATTTTCATCACCTGAGCGTCGGCACCTTAAGTTTAAAGAAAAACTTCTTGACAAAATTCCAGTTTAGGCCGAAAGTGTCGTCCCAGATCAGCCTGTGCGGATTGCTCAGGCTAATCTGGGACGACACTTTATGCACATGCATTTAACCCCGTTTTCTCAGAGTGCGACTCGTATACATTTCAGGAGGCCTTCAGTGCTTTCCATAATGAGCAAGAGCAGGTACGCAAGTACCTGAAACCTCTGCACGTGGGTACACTCACGAATCATGAGGACAACGATATGAACAAGGACTTCCGTATATTGAAGCAGACCGCTATCAAGATGGTGAGCATGTTATCGGTGTATGTCACCATTTAAGAATTAAAAAGTCTTAGGTGAAATTATTTATAGAAGAAGATAGGTCCTTTAAGTACTAAGTTTGTGATATCAGCTTTCAAGATGGTGAGCATGGTATTGGTGTATGTTGACATTAAAGAGTTTAAAGGTCTTAGATGGCATTTTTTTATAGAAGTAGATATGGTAGGTCATTTAAGTAATGTTGGTGATATCTAACATTGGTGACCAGTCATAGTGTGCAAGTAAACAATGTTGATAACAAGTGTTGTGATTGATATGAGGTGAATTTGTTGTACATGGTGTCCTGAATTTGGATTATCTTATTATTCACCTTTACGTACTTACTTAAAGGCCTTGAACTTTCTTTTGATTCCATAACAATCCATAACTGTTCAGTTTAAAGTTCTTTTTTTTAGTCTAGATTTTTCTCCAATGAATATGAAGGCTCAGCCTCTGTGTCTCATACTTAGTCTCAACTCCAAAATAGACCAATCATAATGCTTGTTATGTCTTAGTCTTTGTTAAGTATATGAGACTGAGTCAACGATTGAACTCATGTTTATATTAATGGGTCCAGAGCCAGTTAGAGATGGGGTTTAGCCTGTTTGAATTAGTGTCTTCTAAATTCCAGGGCTTCTTTGAAGTGGTTTTTGCTTGTTTGAGCAATTTAAGCGGTATTTTCTCTTCCATGTCTGTTTAAGCAAAATATTTCCCCATTCCAGTGCCTTTTTAAATAAAATGCTTTCCCCATTTAATGTCTGTTTAAATTGAGTGTATTTTCCTCATTGCAGTGTCTGCTTAAATCAAGTTTTTCCCACTCAATGGCCTGTTTTAACCAAGTGCTCTCCCCTTTAATTCCAAGGCCTGTTTTAACAAAGTGCTCTCCCGTTCTATTGCAGGGCCTGTTTGAGCCCAGTTTCACCTTCTACATGCTGATACTGGCCCACATTGTGCTGCTAATGGTCGGCGCCTATGTGGTACTGTACACATACGGGGCCGTGTGGTGGGCAGTGCTTCTCTCCCTTGCTATGTTCTCCATTGCACAGGTAACGTTGAAATTGCTTAAAGGGAACTGTTTCGCACAAATATTTATCTGAAAGTTGAATTTAAGAATCAGATATGTACTGAAAACGTTTGATTTATTATGCTGTTTTACTTTCTAAAACAAACTGTGTTTATTTATTTTGTGTGTGTTTTTTTACCCTAAAAAATGCAAGTCAATTTTTTCTATGTTTTATTGGATTTTTTTTTTATAGAAAATAATTCAGTGATTTTAATATTTGTTGGGGTTTGCAAACATGTATGGATATATTTATCGCAACTGTGAAACTTTGCATTTATAAAGAAAGAAAATCAAGTATTCATATCTTTTATATTGTGATTGTATTTTCTTGGCATGTTTTAACTTGGACCAATAACTTTAGAAATCTGTTTTGAATAGTGTGATATTTGTGTGCATTTTCCTTTATATAATGAATATTGATTTTCAAAATTGAACTCGGTTTTGTATATAGTCGATACATTTAAACCTTTGTATTTGTGGAAAACCTCTCTGTCTCATGTATTAACCATTTGCAAATATGCTCATGTGATGAACAAGATTCATTTAAACTTTAATTAGCAGGTAAACGTATACAACTTATCGTGACCTTTTGTTCATATTAAATATATATGTTACAATACCTGGTACTAAGTCTTAAGTCATTGTTTGCATTGCAATCATGTGAACATTGTTGTATTTTGTATTAACCAGTTAAATTGAGCATTGATCATTAGTCTGTTCCCTTTAATTGTATGGTAATTTTAAACTCTTCAGAGTGACCAAGGACCATCTTGTTTCTCCTTTTATGTTTGACTAAGGTCATAAGCTTTGGGGAAAATATTGCACTTAGGGAATGCAGTTCATGTGTCAATTACTGTAAATGTTGTTTTTAAACTGAGTTTGAAACAGAACATGTTTTGAGACGAAGTTTATATTATATAGAATTGATGTATTTTTTATACACAAATCAAGGAAGTAGAGACGGATACACAAACTGGATTCACCTTGGAATTATTTCTTTCTGTCGTACAGTAGAACCTACTTTTGAACCAAAACTCCTACAATTTTCGACATAAATTTGTCATACTAACATGCATCTTTCCTTATTGTTCCAGTTGCTGTGAAATTGTTAAAAAGTTCTTCCCCATTTTCAACTTAGAATCTCAAAAACGTTATTATTACAGCTTGCTCATCCCAGGTTAGCCTGTGCAGTCTTCACAGGCTTATCAGGGACTACACTATCCTTTATAAAGGAACTTTTCAATTAAAGAAAGTCTCTTCTAAAGGAAAATCCAGTCCAAGCGGAAAGTGTCATCCCTGATTAGACTGTGACTGCACAGGCTAATCTGAGACGACACTTTAGACACATGCATTAAGCCCAGTTTTCCCAGAACAAGGACACATATTATGCAGGATTGTTGTTATTGTGTGTCCACAGGTGCAGGCCGCATGGACGCAGCATGACTTTGGTCACCTGTCTGTGTTCAAGACTTCCACCCTTGACCACTTCATGCACCATCTCATCATGGGCCTCATGAAGGTAGAACAGACTTTTGTTTATGCAGTTAGTGTTTTTTTTCCACCATTTTGGGAATGGAGCCAAGTCCTTTTTGGTTGGGAAAAATCAAGTCATTTTGACTAAAACTGTTGTATTTTATGTTTTTCTACCAAATACTTCAAAATTGAACATCATTGTTTTCAATATTATTTTTACTTAGGTTCCACCCATCAAGCTTCATGGGGAAATTAAGTAAATGTAGCTTTTCTTTTTGGAAACCTTCCATTAGGAATGTTAGGTAGTCATTTGGGGAAAATTAATACTTTTTTACATTGGGAATGGGGCAGAATAATGGCCTCAAATTTGACCCCCAAAAAAGCACTGACAGTTGACACATACATGTACACCAAATGAGTCTGATAAGTACAAGCCTAATCATAATAAAGTCACTGATCAGTGCTGATAACCGTAACAGCTATTTTTAACCTTAAAAGCACCTTTTTGTATCGGTACTTACATTTTGCAGGTTTAAGTTAACCTATACTGTAACTCCGACAGATATTCAATTGAACAAAATGTATGGTCAGTAGATTTTGAGATGATTTAGAAATGAAGATGAAGAGTCACGCATGCTGTCTAGTTTATAGAAACACGTAACACAAACATTGAAGGAACTGCTTGCTCTAAAATTAGGTTGATGTGGTTAAAAAAATAATCTTTTACGTTTCTCAGGTTCAATAATTTGTTTCGTCTAGCAGCTGCAACACTGTTGACACAACACTTGAAAACTGACACAGTATCCACCCATATCACCTTAACATTGACCTTGTCACTGAAACAGTCTATCCTGTACCAGCAAAACGAGTGAGTGTTTACAAACACCAATGAGTCTCCTTCTGTCAAAAGGGGTTTTAAAGCATGTGCGTTGAGTGTAGTACCAGATTAGCCTGTGCAGTCCGCACAGGCTTATCAGGGACAACACTTATGGCCTTAATTGGATTTTTGTCAAGCACAGTCTTCCTTCAATGAAAAATGCAATAAAAGCAGAAAGTGCTGTCCCTGATAAGCCTGTGTGGACTGCACCGGCTAATCGGGGACAACACTTTAAGCACATGCATTAAACCCCCTTTTCACAGAGCGAGGCTCATTTGTGTTTGTTCTTTTTTTGCACGGTGAATGAAATGTTCTCACTTTGCCTGCGTGTTGCAGGGAGCCTCTGCCAGCTGGTGGAACCACATGCACTACCAGCACCATGCCAAACCCAACGTGGTGAGTGTCCCTTGGTTTTATAGTCAGCCTTTTAAAGGACTCCTGTATTCCTTATTTATACACTTAATTACTTGAGGATTATTTTTGTGTGGGAACACTGTGCTAAATGCATGTGCGTAAAGTGTCGTCCCAGATTAACCTGTGCGTTCCGCTGAAGCTAATCAGAGACAACACTCTTGGCTTTTGTGGATTTTTTTCGTTAAAAGAAAGACTTTTATAAACGAAAATCTTGTCTAGGCGGAAAGTGTCGTTCCTGATTAGCCTGTTCGGACTGCACACACTAATCTAGGGCAATACTTTACGCACATGCATATAGTCTGGTTTTCCCAGAGGGCAGATTATAAATTTAAAAAAACCCTCCTTAATAAACTTCATGTTTGTATATTTAAGAATATTTTGTTTCCTTTTTCCCTACTTTTTAGCAAAATTTGGACATTAGGCTTTTGAAGCATGTCCATGAACAGTATATTGTTATTCTTACTGTTGATTTCCCCTACAGTTCATGCACCAATAAAATGCAGAACACTCCTATTCAATTCATAACTGTACAATGTACTTGACCAGGACACCCTTCATGTCCAATCATCCACTCACAGCTATGTGGATATAAATAACATATGTTAATTCATTTTCTGAATTGCACATTTACAGATTGACAAAGACCCTGATGTTCGCATAGATAAGCTGTTTGTCGTAGGAGAGGTGATGCCAGTCAGGGTAAGTGGTAGAAAACAAGTGAGCCTCACTCTTTGAAAACGGGGTTCACCGTTTGAGTGCTGGAACCGGATTTTAAAGGTTTTTGCAAACAGTTTGGATCCAGATGAGACGCCACAGAACGTGGCGTCTCATCAGGATCCAAACTGTTTGCTATTCTGATAGTGGTCTTAGAAAAAAAATCGAAGAAAATGCTAATTTTAGAAATTCAGCAGACAACATTTTAGCAGACGACAAATTTCCCAGCATGCAAAGGGTTAAAAGCATGTGCGAAAAGTCCGCACAGGCTAATCAGGGACGACACTTTCTGCTTTTATTATATTTTTTGTTTAAGCGGAATGTGTCGTCCCTGATTAGCCTTTGCGGACACTTTATGCACATGAATTAAACCCCCTTTTGACAGAGCGAGGCTCAAATAAAAAATAAATGCAAACTTTTGATTCTGTTGTGGACTAAACTGTCTAAAATAACTTGTGACATGGCTATATGTACATTAAGCATTCTGTTAAAAGAAAGCTTTTGTGTTGAAGGAAAGATTTATTAACAGGAGCATCAAACCTTTTTCAAAATGGAATAGTTTGACACTAATTATATCAAGCAAAACAATAAAAAGACAACTGCAGTGCGTTCAGTAACAGCGAACGTTCGCCAATGATAGTTCGTTTCCGATTCGGTCTTATTGAATGATAAGTTCGGCACAAACGTTTCAAGATGGCGGCTCCCAGAGAATTGATTGCTATTTTGATAAGGAAATCGCTAATAACACAGAAAGTACTTAACCAACACAATACACTATGTTTATAATTCAATTTATTTTATGTATCATATTATGATACTACAAAAAAAAGAAAAAATATTGAAGTTACACTGAACAACAACAACAACTTACTTGTCCTCCATCTTGGTTTCGCTAGCGAACTACAGCGTACTACCTTCCGAAATGGTTCGCTTTGGTTCGCGGCGAACCGAGCGTTCAATAGCGAACGTTCGCGAAAGTTTGCGAACTATAGCGAACGTTCGCTGTAACTGAATGCACTACAGGAATCAATTTAAGAGTTTTTCCTAAATCATCGCGCTGTCAAAACATCCAGCATTAAAACTTGCATATGTTTCAAAGTAAATAAATATTTAATGTTTGTTGTACATAACATAAGATGATCTTATTATGAATGAACATAATTATCAACAATAAAATGCTAATCCTGATCCTGCCTCAAAATCAAACATTACAGTTGCCAAACAAATGTTGTATCATGTTAGAATCAAAATCTCGTTCATATTAAAGTTATTAATTAAACTATTTGTCTTATTAATCAATAACTTTTCAATCACTGAGTCCTTTGGGGTCTTGGTTTTGATTCCTATGCATCTGAAAGCCGTGTCATTGTCTATTGGCCATGAAACAACATGAAATCAAATATTATATCTAAGTTTTCGTTCACAGGTTGCCCAGACCAGAAAGAAGAGCATGCCCTTCAACCAACAGCACAAGTACTTCTTTGCCCGTGAGTTTGCTCCTACATTTTTATGCATTCAACATTATTAGTGAGAAGATCAGTCATTAGGCTCTTCCATATTATAGCCTTCTCTAGCCGATACTATGAGAATAAGGGATACTCTATAGAGTTTTTTTTTTACATGAATCCTCATAGACTTTTGTCTGTCCATAGAAAACAATTGTTTTATAAAGAACTTTCACACTTCAATGCACAATATTCACATTCGAATACAATGATTCTTATGATATAACATTGGGCATGTTAACTTTCTTTCATCCCACATTAAAATTTCAAAAAATATGCCCCTTTTTTTGACTTCCATGCCATGATTATTACAGCTTGCAATACAATATTTGCGGTTATCATCACTTCTTTGTCAAACTCTCTTTCTGGCCAATTTCACCAAGTAAAATTTTGAAAATATGTATCTTATTAGTTTGAAATGTTAAGATTTCATGTGTTTGTTGTGCTGGTTGCTTGTAGAAACAATGTTCTGGGTATCATTACCGATAGGTGTGTTGGCAGACGACTAATGACCAAATGATAGGGGACTTTTATATATTTATTTCAGTGGGACCCCCACTGTTATTCCCAGTTTACTTCCAGTTCATGTTGTTTCGCCATGAAGTGACCAGAAAACTCTGGATGGTAAGTTCGGCTAACATTGATATTAGCTTTGAAGTATATTCTACACCTAGCATGTATGATATTAGCTTTGAAGTATATTCGACACACAGCATGTATGATATTATCTTTGAAGTATATTCTACACCTAGCATGTTTGATATTAGGTTTGAAGTATATTCTACACCTAGCATGTTTGATATTAGGTTTGAAGTATATTCTACACACAGCATCTATATTAGCTTTGAAGTATATTCTACACACAGCATGTTTGATATTAGCTTTGAAGTATATTCTACACACAGCATGTATGATATTAGCTTTGAAGTATATTCTACACACAGCATGTATGATATTAGCTTTGAAGTATATTCTACACCTACAATGTATGATATTAGCTTTGAAGTATATTCAACACACAGCATGTATGATATTAGGTTTGAAGTATATGCTACACACAGCATGTATGATATTAGCTTTGAAGTATATTCTACACACAGCATGAATGATATTAGGTTTGAAGTATATTCTACACACTGCATGTATGATTATTTGATATTAGCTTTGAAGTACATGTATACATATACATGTATTCAACACACAGCATAGTTGATATAAGCTTTGAAGTATATTCTACACATAGCATGTTTGATATTAGCTTTGAAGTATATTCTGCACACAGCATGTATGATTATTTGATATTAGCTTTGAAGTATACATATTCATGTATTCTACACACAGCATGTTTTATACTTTAACATAAATTATATGCAGTACATCAATTTCAGCAATAGTAATGTTCTTAAGCCTTGTTTGCACCCTTTTCAAATTTAAACTCTTACAAAAATACACATTTAGCGCACTCAAAACTGTGTTAATTCTGTGTGTTTTTTGTAAACATCTGTGTTTCCAGTGTGCAAAAGTGCATTAAAGTGCGCATTTACACATACTGGTAGCCTGTTTTTATACTAAAACATAAATGATATGCAGTACAAAAATTTCAGCAATAGCAATGTTCTTTAGCCTTTTTTGCCGTATTGATGTCTTTTTGAAGCCTCGTTTCGATGGATTCATGTACTTGTTTTTTCTTCAGGAGCTGTTTATCACTATGTGCTTCATGTGTGGCTACGCGTACCTGACCATTCCAATTCTTGGAGTGAGTAGCAGTATAGCCTTCTTCTTCGCCTTTAGGTAAGACTTAGTTGTGTGTTACCCCTAACATGGTAGCTGGATAAGCCTCACTATACAAGGGATTTTTTCCCCATCTTTGTGAAGCAGCCTTGGCCCCATCATTTTGTGAAAACATGAGTCGCAAACTTTTCAAAAGTGTTAAAAAATGAGTTGTGAACTGTTCAAATTGTGAAAAAAATTAGTCTTGAATTTTTAATGAAAATTTGACTCGCGAACTTCTCAAATTTGTGAAAACTGACCATTCTCTAAGAAGGCAAAAAAATCCCTGCACTACACCTCTCCCCTCCCACCTAAACAGTTAATGAAAAATGAGTGTATATAAAACCAATTTGAAAACTGAAATTACGTCATAATGTTGATGGCATGAAGTTAAGTAAAAGCAGACTTTTAGCAAATATAAAAATCAAAATGTCACAAAACTAACAGATATGTTAACTATCGTAGACATAAGTAGACTTGGGGCATTGAGTCCCACTTCATTTCACAAAAGCCTGTAATGATCTTACACATGGTGATATAACAAATCAATGTGCTGCAGTCACCACAGGCCTATCAGGGACGACACTTTCCGCGTTTATGGTATTTTTTCATTTAAAGGAAGTCCCTTCTAAGCGAACATCAAGTCAAGGAGGAAAGTGTCGTCCTTGATAAGCCTGTGTGGAATGCACAGGCTAATCTGGAACCACACTTTACGCACATGCTTAAAACCCAGTTTATACAGAACATATTTATCATCCCAGGTGCATAGAGAGTCACTGGTTCACATGGGTGTCACAGTCAAACCACATCCCGATGAATATCCGTAACGACGAGGCCAACCCCTGGCTGAAGCTGCAGATACACGCGACCTGTAACATCGAGAAGTCTGCGTTCAACGACTGGTTCACCGGACACCTGAATTTCCAAATTGAACACCAGTAAGATAGGATTTGTTTTGTTTTTATGTCCCCCAGTCTATACTGGGGGACATATTGTTTTTGCCCTGTCTGTTGGTTGGTCTGTTGGTTGGTTTGCGCCAACTTTAACATTGGCCATAACTTTTGCAATATTGAAGATAGCAACTTGATATTTGGCATGCATGTGTATCTCATGGAGCTGCACATTTTGAGTGGTGAAAGGTCAAGGTCATCCTTCAAGGTCANTATAGATAACAAGCGTATTTGCGTTAATACGCAATTAAAATAACCAAAAACGTAATTAAATTCAAAATAAAGCGTACAAAAACGCAAATACAAATTTAATAACGTAATTCACGTAAAAAACATTGCGTCACGAAACGCAATTCTTACGAACACCGGGCGTATTTTTTAGACTGGTTATTTTCCGTACAAAAATGTACCAGATAGTTTATATCCCGTCCTATGATGAAAAGAAGGCAGTCTTTTCAGCGGTTACCAATCTTTGGGGTAGTATTGTTATTATTTGTAGACCCGTCCGATTTCTACTTTTATTTTCTGAAATAATCAAAATGGCCACTCGTGGACGTAAAACCGGAGTCGTTACACAAACAAACACTTGAGACAGGTATTTACCCCAGAATATTGGGGAAACCGAAAACTTCTGTGCTACTTTGCTGAAAGATCTGTTGCAAGATGTGATCATTTCTTTCGAGAATGTAGTTTGCCCGTTATTATCGGAGATTTTGCTACA
Source organism: Dreissena rostriformis (assembly GCA_007657795.1). Taxonomy (NCBI): domain Eukaryota; kingdom Metazoa; phylum Mollusca; class Bivalvia; order Myida; family Dreissenidae; genus Dreissena; species Dreissena rostriformis. The sequence continues at coordinate 250,917 of VMBQ01000627.1, forward strand.
AATGTTGATTTATTTTTCACATAAAAATGTTATCAGGCAGATCTTGTAGTGTACAATTTAAGGACCAGACTTTGATCAAAAATTCAGTAATTGTTTTTTGTTATGTACAGGTACCTTTTTAAATTCCATTTGTATAAATAATATAGTAACCTTAGTAGATTTTTATTATATTATATATGGCATTACCCTAATTACCCAATTGAGTTAAAAACCGGGGGTGAAAAACCCAATTAAGCTCAAAAGTAGCGCGTGAAAATTTTTGCTTTAACGCTATTGAATTTACAAAAACCCTATTGTTGTCAAAAACAGGGGGTAAATATACCCCAAAAGTTATCTAAGGCGCTGCTTTACGCACATGCATATAGTCTGGTTTTCCCAGAGGGCAGATTATAAATTTTGAAAACCCTCCTTAATAAACTTCATGTTTGTATATTTAAGAATATATTGTTTCCTTTTTCCCTACTTTTTAGCAAAATTTGGACATAAGGCTTTTGAAGCAGGTCCATGAACAGTATATTGTTATTCTTACTGTTGATTTCCCCTACAGTTCATGCACCAATAAAATGCAGAACACTCCTATTCAATTCATAACTGTACAATGTACTTGACCAGGACACCCTTCATGTCCAATCATTCACTCACAGCTATGTGGATATAAATAACATATGTTAATTCATTTTCTGAATTGCAAATTTACAGATTGACAAAGACCCTGATGTTCGCATAGATAAGTTGTTTGTCGTAGGTGAGGTGATGCCAGTCAGGGTAAGTGGTAGAAAACTAATGAGCCTCACTCTTTGAAAACGGGGTTGAAAGCATGCACAGGCTAATCAGGGACGACACTTTCTGCTTTTATGATATTTTTTGTTTAAGCGGAAAGTGTCGTCCCTAATTAGCCTTTGCGGACACTTTATGCACATGAATTAAACCCCCTTTTGACAGAGCAAGGCTCAAATAAAAAATAAATGCAAACTTTTGATTCTGTTGTGGACTAAACTGTCTAAAATAACTTGTGAAATGGCTATATGTACATTAAGCATTCTGTTAAAAGAAAGCTTTCGTGTTGAAGGAAAGATTTATTAACAGGAGCATCAAACCCTTTTCAACCTTTTTCAAAATGGAATAGTTTGACACTAATTATATCAAGCAAAACAATAAAAAAGACAACTGCAGTGCGTTCAGTAACAGCGAACGTTCGCCAATGATTCGTTTCCGATTCGGTCTTATTGAACGATAAGTTCGGGGCGATTGTTTCAAGATGGCGGTTGAACGATAAGTTCGGGGCGATCGTTTCAAGATGGCGGCTCCCAGAGAATTGATTGCGATTTTGATTAGGAAATCGCTAATAACACAGAAAGTACTTAACCAACACAATACACTATGTTTATAATTCAATTTATTTTATGTATCATATTATGATACTACAAAAAAAATAAAAAAAATATTGAAGTTACACTGAACAACAACAACAACTTACTTGTCCGCCATCTTGGTTTCGCTAGCGAACTTTAGCGTACTACCTCCCGAGAGGGTTCGCTTCGGTTTGCGGCAAACCGAGCGTTCAAAAGCGAACGTTCGCGAAAGTTCGCCAAATATAGCGAACGTTCGCTGTAACTGAACGCACTACAGGAATCAATTGCAGAGTTTTTCCTAAATCATCGCGCTGTCAAAACATCCAGCATTAAAACTTGCGTATGTTTTAAAGTAAATAAATTTGTTATGTTTGTTGTACATAACATAAGATGATCTTATTATGAATGAACATAATTATCAACAATAAAATACTATTCCTGATCCTGCCTCAAAATCAAACATTACAGTTGCCAAAGAAATGTTGTATCAGGTTAGAATCAAAATCTCGTTCATATTATAGTTATTAAATAAACTGTGTTTGTCTTATTTATCAATAACTTTTCAATCACTGAGTCCTTTGGGGTCTTGGTTTAGATTCCTATGCATCTGAAAGCCGTGTCATTGTCTATTGGCCATGAAACAACATGAAATCAAACATTATATCTAAGTTTTCGTTCACAGGTTGCCCAGACCAGAAAGAAGAGCATGCCCTTTAACCATCAGCACAAGTACTTCTTTGCCTGTGAGTTTGCGCCTAGCATTTTTATACATTCTGCATTTGTAGTGAGAAGAGCAGTAATGTGGCTCTTCTATTTTTAAGCCATTTATGAAGTTATGAGACTATACCAGTTTACGCTGTAGAGGGGTTAACTTGAATCACCATGGACTTTTCTCTGTCTGTCTGTCCAGTGACAAAAACTTGTCTTATCAGGGACTAATACAACGCACAACATTCAATATTTTTATACAATTTTACTTATGATATTAAGTGATGCATGTGTGTTGCATTTCATCCTACATTAAAAATTGCCAAAGTTATGCCCCTTTTTATGCCCCCTTCTTCAAAGAAGAGGGGGTATATTGTTTTTGGCCTGTCTGACTGTCTGTCTGTCTGTCATTCTGTCCCAAAACTTTAACCTGGGTCATAACTTTTGCAATATTGAAGATTTTGAGTGGTGAAAGGTTAAGGTCATCCTTCAAGGTCAAAGGTCAAATATATGGGTCAAAATCGCTCAAAAGGGGACATAGTGTTTCTCAAACACATCACTTGTTTTTACTTAGAATTTTTGTAACATGATCATAGGAGCTTGCTTTACAATGCTTTCGGTATTCATCACTTCTGTGAACTATGTGCTGGCCACTATAACCGCAACAAGTGTGTATAGACAAATGATGACCTAACAATAGGGGATTTTTATGTTAGCTGCAGATGTGAATGAGCCACACACTGGGAAAACCGGCCTTAATCCATGTGCGTAAAGTGCCATCCCAGATAAGCTGCGAAGTCTGCAACACTTTCCACTTTTATGGAATTTTTTGTTTACAGGAAGTTTTCTCTAAACAAAAATCCAGTTAAGTTGAAAAGTATCAAACCAGGTTAGCCTGTGCGGACTGCAGATGCTAATGTGGGACACTACTTTACGCACATGCATTAAGCCTGTAGCGCGGATCAAAGGGTCTAATACTGGTAATATTAGGTTATACACTAAACTTTACCTGTTTATTTCAGTGGGACCCCCGCTGTTATTCCCAGTTTACTTCCAGTTCATGTTGTTTCGTCATGAAGTTACCAGGAAACTCTGGATGGTAAGTTCTACAACTATTGATATTAACTTTGAAGTATATTTTACACAAAGCATGTATATTAAATTTGAAGTATATTCTACACACTGCATGTATGATTATTATGCCCCCTTTCGAAGAAAAGGGGGTATATTGCTTTACACATGTCGGTCGGTCTGTCTGTCGGTCTGTCCGTCCACCAGGTGGTTTTCGGATGATAACTCAAGAACGCTGGGGCCTAGGATCATGAAACTTCATAGGAACATTGATCATGACTCGCAGATGACCCCTATTGATTTTGAGGTCACTTGGTCAAAGGTCAAGGTCACAGGTGAAGGTCACAGTTACTGGAAATAGGCAGGATTTAGCATGGTTCAAACAAGGGAAACAACCTACCGTTTATGCATGTTCTTTTTGTTACAGCAGTTGCCTCCCTTGTAATTTATTTAAATTTTACCAAATGTAAGGCTAACTGCATTTTTGTAATGCATTGTATCAATAAACATCGGGCAAAAATGAAATTAAGGCACCACCACCACCACCACCACCACCACCACCACCACCACCNCAATTTCTTCACCACGTTAACAATCCTGCTACACTCACTCACTCACTAATGCCTCAAGAATTAAGTAAAGTTCAGGTAATCTACGTCATTAGGTATTTTGCATATGTCATGAACTATATAAGTAACAGAAACTTTGAAACCTACAAACACTTTTTGAAACTTTGAAAAAGATTCATGATTGAATGAAGGAACTTTCATTAATCTTGTAGAACATGCGTAGATTTGATCTTCAGCATCTAAAAATATGTGAAATTGAAAGAACGACAATATCTTTTGGAGAGATAAATGTACCTACGTTATAAGCAAAAGACCTGTGCGAAAATTCCCGGGCTTTTTAGTCTGTTTGAGTTAAGTTAACACCGTAGTAACGTTTTCCATATATATATAAAATGCTCACCCTTCCAACTTTAAGCGCCCATTGGGACAAGGATAGAAAGAGAAAGTCACATGCTTGAGTACATTTCAACCCATGCGCATTGCCGCTTTTTTCACATAAAAAAAAAGTGGAGCGATACAGGGCCATCATGGCCCTCTTGTTTGTAAACATCTGTGTTTCCAGTGTGCAAAAGTGCATTAAAGTGCGCATTTACACATACCGGTAGCCTGTTTTTATACTTGAACATAAATAATTGTATGCAGTACCAAAATTTCAGCAATAACAATGTTCTTAAGCTTTCTTTGCGGTATTGATCTCATTTTTGAAGCCTCATTTCCATGGATACATGCACTTGTTTTTTCTTCAGGAGCTGTTTATCACTATGTGCTTCATGTGTGGCTTCGCTTACCTGACCATTCCAATTCTTGGAGTGGGTAGCAGTATAGCATTCTTCTTCGCCTTTAGGTAAGACTTAGTTGTGTGCAACCCCTAAAATGGCTGCCGGATAAGCCTCACGATACCAGGGCTTTTTTCCCATCTTTGTGAAAAGCCTTGACCCCCTCATTTTGTGAAAAAATTAGTCACAAACTTTTCAAAATTGTTAAAAAAAGTAGTTGCAAACTATATAAAAATTGTGAAAAAAACTAGCCGTGATTTTTTTTAAATTGCCAAAATTTGAGGAAGGAACTTCTAAATTTTTTGACAATTTGAGTCACAAACTTCTCAAAATCATGAAAAAGGGCCATAAGAAGGAAAAAAATCCCTGTACTAAACCCCTCCCCTCCCACGTAAAAAGTCAATGAAAAAAGTGTGTAGATGAAACCAGATGTAAAACTGTGAAATGATGTCATAATTGTTATGTCATTTAGTAAATAGAAGCAGACTTTGTGCAAATATAACAATCAAAATGTTACACAAATTTAATGATATTACATGATAATTAACAGAAATGTTCTTCATTTACTATTTAGAGACATAAATACACTTGTATTGTTGATTCCAACTTCATTTCACAAGTGCTTGATTGGTGATGATATTATGAATCATCATGTTACAAACCAATATGCTGCAAATATCACTAGGAGGGGCAATTTATAATTTTATTTAATGCTAAGTGATACAGTATTTAAAATTTATATAGAAAATAAATCCTCATATCTTTTTCATGAGCCCGAAAGGGGATTTTGTTCTTCAAACTTATGTGAAATATAGTTATGATGCATATCATGTCACTGTTCATAACATCCAAAAGAAGAAAAGATAAGTAGCAGACTTCCTGTGTAGTTTAAAATACAAAATTATGCAAACGCTCCTGAATATATTTATTTGCTCACTCAACTGAGAGCAATTATTCACGGAACTACCCGGAAAGTTAACAAATATTCTCTATATATTTTTCATTTACTGTTGTGTCTCTATTTGGTGATTTTATATTAATATTATGTTAATGCCCGGAAAACAAACCAGTCTCTAGTATGTAGCAAGCAGTTATATATAGAGTCACAGGTTCCTTTGGGGTGCCAGTCTAAGAACATTCATAAGCATTTGTCTATGTTGTCAATGGTGATATGACGTGTTACCACACATTAAACAAAAAATAATAGAGCCTTGCCCTTGGGAACACTGGACTAAATGCATGTGTGTAAAGTGTCGTCCCAGATTACCTGTGTAGTGCGCACAGGCTTATCAGGGACAACATTTTCCGCTGTTATGGTAGTTTTCGTTCAAAGGAAATCCCTTCTTAGCAAAAATCAAGTAAAGGTGGAAAGTGTCATCCCTGATTGGCCTGTGCAGATCTGGGAAAACACTTTATTCACATGCATTAAGCCCTGTTTAAAGCGGGACTGTACGATTTTGTCAAATATTTATGAATTTTTTTAAAATGTGTTAAAAATTAGTATACATATATTTCAATANTGCCCAGATTTCTCAGAACACGACACATATTAGTAGTAAGTTTGTGTAAAGGCTAATGATCAGGGCTTGCATTTACTTGTAAACTTGACTTCCTTGGCTTTGATTTTGGTAGTTTGCGTTCACATATTCTGAGTATTTTTAATTGAAATGAAATGTAAATCAAAAGTTGTTTTCAGTCAGATTTTTATCAATAAATAAGTGCTTTGATTTTTGAAGTTTGCATTCACATATTTTGAGTATTCGACAATTGAAATCAAGTCTACATTTATTCGTGTTTAAGTCAGTTTTTATCTATTAGTAAGTGCTTATATGACAATTTATTCAGAGATTTTTTTTTATATATTTATTTTGGAAAATGTCCTCCAACTTGATCCCTCTTATGTGATAAAACGTCCATGACTTTTATTCTGATAATCCTAGAACATCCATATGCCACCGGTAACTTATACGATATTTTGCTTATATCCATGACATGTGGTGTTCTTATGGGGTTCAATATAATGGGTACATATCTTCACTGGCATATCATATATCATATCATGATTAACGACTTGTGTTACTTCTTTCATTTACATTACATGACAAAGGATATCAATTCATGCGTATATCTTAACATGTAAACTATTATACAACTATTTGGTTCATGTATTGAACTACCAGGCTATATAATCTTTCTCTCTCTGTATCTCTTATGGATAGACACGTATTGAATTGGCTTATTTTATACATAATCTTAGATGAAAACACTCTTTAACCATGTTACATTCTTGTTTTGATTTTGTGTTGATTAATCAATAACATCAATTGAATAATTTGTAATTATTTTGGTGAATTTCGAAGATATTTTCTCCCTTCATTTTGTTGTGGTGATATTGCTTGGTCTGTAACAAGGAACACCCCAGCCTTTTCATGTAACTTTATTTGACTTGATGAACTAACTTTTGTTAAACATTCTTGTTTTGTTGGTGCAAAATTTGGGCATTCTCTTATATATATGAAATATAGTTTTATTTTTGGCATGTCATTTCCTGCTTGCTTTATCCACTTAAATTAACACCTGTGATATAATTCCAATGTAATAGTTGTGCTTAAACCAGTATTTATTGGCTGTATTACCTATCCTGACCGTTTGATGTATAATGACCTTCAGCTGCCGCATTTATTAAGCCAGGATTTTAAAAGGGCAGGGTTCTCTTTTGTGTAAAGGGGTGCATTTTGTCCCTGTTGCATATGTCAATTTAACATGTGTTACAATATAAAATATGCCATGTATTTTCATTTATAACAACGGTAATTCTTATAATGGAACTAGTTTTGCTGTGAAAACTTAGTTAAAATGTACATGCACACAGTCTGTGACTCACGTTAAGTATACTAACTTAGTGACATAGACATGTTCAGTGCAAGGGCAGTTCTGTTAGCATTTCATGATTTGTGAGCCTCAATCTGTGAAAATGGGGTTAAATGCACGTGGGTTAAGTGTTGTCCCAGATTAGCCTGTGCAGTACTTATCAGGGACGACACTTTACGCTTTAATGATATTTTTCGTTTGAAGAAAGTCTGTTCTAAGCAAAAACGAGTTTAGGACTGCACAGGCTTATCTGGGGCGACACTTTAAGCACATGCATTANATTTTAGCAGACGACAAATTTCCCAGCATGCAAAGGGTTAAGTATACTAACTTAGTGACATAGACATGTTCAGTGCAAGGGCAGTTCTGTTAGAATTTATGAGCCTCGGTCTGTGAAAATGGGGTTAAATGCACGTGGGTTAAGTGTTGTCCCAGATTAGCCTGTGCAGTACGCACAGGCTTATCAGGGACAACACTTTACACTTTAATGATATTTTTCGTTTGAAGAAAGTCGGTGCTTAGCAAAAACGAGTTTAGGACTGCACAGGCTTATCTGGGGCGACACTTTAAGCACATGCATTAAACCCCCTTTTCACTGAGCGAGTCTCATTAAAAAAAAAGATAAAAAGGGGCATAGTGGGGTCTCAGGGCAACAGGGTGCTGCTTCATAGTGTTAATGCATAGTTTAATAATTTAGCTTATGTTTAAAGTACGAGCATGTTTTGCTGTATCAATAAGTATTGAATGTAGTAATGTTATGTTGTTTATTTATTTCATTATGTGTTTGTTTAAAGTATTATGGCTGCACCGTTGATGCCAAAACATTGCATGGTTTCTTCTTGGCTCGTATTTATAATTTCCACGAAATGTCAAAACTCTCACTTTCTATTCCATGGTCACATTGAAAATGGCTTCGCATTTGTTTCCATGATCCAAATTTCATGAAAGCATATATTTCCTTTTTGGACAGACATTCGCATTTGGCCAGTTCGTTTATTTTTAAGGGAGTTATTGTTCCTTTGAATAATAATCCCATTCCGCGTTTGATCTTGGACACTAAGGATCCTTATTTTATGACACTTCATATGCAGCATCTCTATGGGGTCTATATGTTGACATTTACCGGTTGTTCCACGCCAACAATTTTCGGGAGCTATTATCCTTTGGTTAATTACATGACATTTTCTAATGAATTTTACATTTCTTTGTCAGATTACAAGATCTGAAGATCCGAATTCGATGGAACTTTATATGAAGTAGCCCTACAGGGTGGACATGTAAATTGTGTTATGTTGTTCTGCTCCAGTGAGTTTTAAGGGAGTAATTACCCCTTTTAAGAATACGTTTCCACACAAACTATGCATCGACAAAGCGCATCATCGGGATGCGTAAATGTGACAGATATTCTTGTTTCTATTTGATATCATCAAACGGTCATGCCTATTTAATGTTGATAAGGTTATCACATTTGAGCATAGCTATGTGAAAATGGGATTTAATGCATGCGCATAAAGTGTTGTCCCATATAAGCCTGTGTAGTCCGCACATGATAATCAGGGACGACATTTTCCGCCCAAACTGGATTTTTGCTAAGAAGACTTTAAAACTGGATTTTTGCTAAGAAGACTTTAAAAAATATCATAAAAGCGGTAAATGTCGTCCCTTATTAGCCTGTGCGAATTGCAAAGGCTAATCTTGGACGAAAACTTTACGCACATGCATTAAACCCCATTTTCACAGAGCGAAGCTCATTAAATTGTTATTGTGTTCGTAGCTTTTGTGACGTCAGTATCTTCTGTGTGCGAATTCACTACGTGTGTAAACTTTCGTTTTCTGCAGTGAAGCAATAAATTCATTGATATTATTCTTTTGTTTGTTTTCTTCTGGTTTAGTTTTTGTTTTAGTTTGGACAGTTTGTGTCATCGTCGGATACCCACGGCTGCTGATTACGCTCCGCTCATCTGGAATGGAGAGTAACGTAATGAATAGACCCGGGGTGTCCGACGATGGCGGCCGCACGTTCCTTATTGGAGAAGCGGTTTCGGTACTACATTTGTTTAAACTAATTTTCTCAAAATATATCACGTCTAAATATATTAAATTTAGGGCATGTAAAAAGCCAGAAAATTTGTTTCTATCAATACTTGAGTTAAACTCAT
>VMBQ01000628.1:0-31493 GCA_007657795.1 Dreissena rostriformis
AATTCAAGTGCACGGCGTAGTTTCGTTTTCATAAATCACAGCAGCGAGGAATGGTTTTAGGAGATAAGGAATACCTTCGGTAGTTAATGAGCAGAAAAACGCAATAAAGAGCAATATTGTTACGAAGAGCTTAAGTAAAGAAACAAAACTCTGGAATTTTAATGTGTGCATATCTATATAAATGTTCAATAAACACGATTAAAATTATCATATTAAATAAACGAATAGAATATGGTTAGGTATACAGGTCATCCATTTTAATGTCCAAACGATATGTATGCATGTAAATATTAAGAACACCGTAAGAGGGTCTGTATCGTATCGCTAATTTCGTCGTGTGGAGTGGGAGCTCATGGCAAACAAAATACATAGATGTGTATTATTCTTTTATTTGTATACGTCGACAACTAGTAAACAGACCAAGGATTCGTAATGGTGATGTTGGTTCAGAGAATACATTTTACAAAGATATTCGGTAAATACTATGAGCGTGTAGATTTGATGTCGGGGTTGACTCTAAGACTTGTGGTCTAAGGCTGATATTGCCGGGGTGGAAATTGGGGATAAGCGCCCANCTATGGTACCCCCCAACCCCCTCTCCATATCCCACTGATAACGTTTTTTGCAAAACCCTATTGTAAACATTACCGGAAGTTTATAGTTTATTATTTATTAAATAAATCTTGCTTTGTTATATTGCCTTTATTGTATATTTTGTATACTTGGGTGAAATAAACGATGTGTTCTGTTCTGTTCAGTATGTATATGCATTTTACTTATTGTTTTATAGCAGAACAATCATCACATATTGAATAAATTCAGAACATTATTCATACAAATTAATACAAACATAGCAATCGACTTTGAAGTTGTAATGGGACCGGTAAACAATTAAAACTTGGGCCATTGTTACAAGTTTAAGGACTAACCCGCTAATTATCAATTGTGTTTATCTTTATTGCTTCATTACATCCTTTCATAGAAATCATTCTTTATGTCTAGTTCATTTTAAAAAGGGTAATACAGAACTTAGAAGTTTTAATCATTCCTTTACATAATATTAAAAAGAATGAATATTCATATAAGAAAAAAATCCTGCTTGAACATACCAATGATTCTGCATTTAAACTCACATACAAATGCTAGAAAATTAGTTATATTCAAAGTTTAAAAATCCTTATTTGTTTGTAAGTATTGAACATTTCCAGCCCAATTTGTGCATCCTTTATAAAAAAAAGGCATCTTATGTTTGAATGCTTAGAGCTTGTACTATGGTATTTTTTATTTATATGTTATACCACTATTTAAAATATTCGTACATATATTTACATATAAAGGTTATCTGCCTAACTCTACATATATTGCAGTATTACGTTTGTATATTTTTACTTTAATAGGAAACAATATTTTGCCAAAAATTGAATAAATGCGTTTGATATTTTGTAATTTATTACAACTCCAATATATTAGAGGAATAACATAAAACAGACTTAACAAACGAATAAAACAACTGAACGAACTAATTTTGGCTTCAAATCATACTGTTGACATTCGTTAAGTAAGCTAAATATAGCCTTTAGGGCTTTCCTGAGCAGATGTTATTGGTTTAAATTGAAAGTAACATGGTCATTAATGGAAGTGTAAAGATAATTTAACGTATGGACCATTTCGATGTTGTGACCTTTATATTGATCGGATTTTACCGTATTTACGAAAAACATCTTCTTTGTGTTCAAAGTGTTCACATTTAGACCCCCCCCAATAATTATACTACAGGTAATGTTAATCTAAATGGTCCTGTATCTGTGATGGTGATTTACCTTAACACATGATTAGCAATTATTATGCATATTTTTAATTATTCTAAATAATTTAATGTGCATACCAGATTTTTCATGCTAAGCCATAATTCTCTACGACATATACGCCGTATATCAAAACATGTAAGCAGATTAATAAAATAACATGCGAACGTGTGTTTTCGTTTAAATAATGCAGCATAATCGACATCAATANCAAAATTTAAAATTGTCTACAGATTGTGAGAAATGTAATCAAGGACATTACCATCCTCTTTTGAGACCAATATCATAAATTTCCTATTCAGATGTACATGACTTAACACATTATTAGCAATTATTATGCATATTTTTATTTATTCTAAATCATTTAATGTGCATACCAGATTTTTCATGTTAAGCCATAATTCTCTACGACATATACGCCTTATATCAAAACATGTAAGCAGATGAAAAAAATGACATGCAAACGCGTGTTTTCGTTTAAATACTGCAGCATAATCAACATCAATATATGAAAAGAATCAACACTTAAACATGTTTATCTAAATCTAAAAAACCTAAAATACTATTACAGGCAGCAAAATCAACGAGTAAAATAAGAATACTTTTAATAAAATATTCATGTGAAAAATCACTGCCTATCGCTTTATTACGTTGTTTTAAACGTTTCAGTGAATCCATAACTTCATTTGCCGTTATCGGTTGATCTTGTTCAATGTAAAATTTTCATCGTTAAAAGTATTATATGAACTGATTTCTTCAGCTTTAGCGTTAAATTAAGTAGCAGTAGCGTTACTCAAGCTTTCAAAAAAATCATGAATTGAATTACACAATTTTATTGCCATTTTTTTTCTAAATTAAAATATTTCCGAAATTCATGTTTACTTTTAACTTTTCAACGTTCCTTAATTTTTCGTTGAAATTTAATGTGTCTGACTTTTTATTTGTTGTTTATCATGTCGACAAAACGCCATTGAAATCAGGCTTATTCAAATTAAAACACTGTTTAGCGTGAAGGTATTGATTTCGATCAATTATACACTCATGATCGAACCAATCAACGTGTTTTATCTAACTGTAAAGACTGAACGATACTTTTGAAAACAACGGGTCCCTAAAGTTTTGGATTGTATTTAACTTTCTACAGCAAATTTTGATGACAGTTTACTCGAACATTCGAATTGTCATTTAACATAAGTGAGAGTATCGTAACTCGGCTACTAAATATTACAATTGAGTGTAAATTGTATTGGGAATGATCGCTCTTCAAATCATACAGAAATATATCGGGTTTGCACACAAAAAAGCACAAATACGTAATGTGTTTACAGTTCTCTTGTTATATTTAAAGTGCTGAATATTTGCGTGTATTGTCTTTTTCCTCAATACTACCTTAATTGGATTAGTTTAATACTATTTGCTTGCAGCTAGTTTCATATTGCTTGAATGCTCATGCATTCTTAACACGTGCAATACAATTTATCTAAGGTTCAAAAATAAAACATAATCTGAATTTATCTTGTTTTTCGTTCTTTGACTGTACTATGAACGAACATTGTAGAAAACTATACCAAATAAGTTCTCGCTTTTCAAATACATTCANGTGTTGAATATTTGTCATTATCCACACTATTACCTTTATGTGATTAGATTAATACTATGTGCTTGTAGCTAGTTCAATACTATGTGCTTTAATGCTCATGCATTCTTAACACGTACAATATGCCTATTTATCTAAGGTTCAAAAAATAAAACTTATAATTTGATTTTATCTTGTTTTTTCTATAATCGTCCACTATTGACAAACATTGTAGAAAACTATACCAAATAAGTTCTCGCTTTTAAAATACATTCAAACATATATAGGGTTTGCATAAAAAGCGCCAAATCATGTAAAACTTTTTGCGCGCCTGTGGTTCAATACCGCTCGCTTTTCAAATACAATCAAAATTATATCGGGTTCGTAAAAAAAGCGCCAAATCGATTACGCTTCGATAATATGAAATCGCTTCTAATAAGTCACGCATATCTCGCAGGTGAATTCACGCTCATTACACCGACAACAATAAACACCAATTTATTACCATATCCCTAAGCAAATATATGCATAACAGGCACCAAGTGAAAACCACCTTACACCTGGACTATCGACTTGACCTCAACTTGACCCGCTCCTAACAAAATGGCCGCGACACTATCGACTTGACCCGCACCTCAGAGCACCTCAGCACCTCAGAGCACCACCGGCACCACAGGCACCACACCGCACCTAATGGCACCTAACAAAATGGATGCGGTTTTCTTGTTTCTATACTACTTTCATAGTACGCATACACAATTCGTTTAGAAAGAAAAAAATGTCTCAGCTCAGTAAATTAAGTTTCGAGAGGTATGTTTGCAGAGATTACCTATATATACCAAGTTTGGGTCTCATATGGGCCGGACAAAGGTAAATGTCACTGATGCTGAAAATAAAAAAAAAACAGTTTTGCCTGAAAATTTGAGTTTGGTTGGTGTTGAATACATGATATTGGATTCATTTAGAACACGGATCAAAGCTTATGCTACTATACATAGAAAAACAGTTTTAACTCACTGGAGAAATTGTGCTGTAATCATGTGCATTGGTTACTGACAACATACAAACCTAGCTTGGAATTGTATTTTTGGGCAAGTAAGTCGGATCAAGGTCAGGGTTACTGGTATTAAAATAATAAAGGAAAACTATTTCTGCTTAAAAACTTGACTTTGAATGCCGGTATTTTGCATGTATGAAGCTTACCTGTAAACCTCACTTGAGATTTGCACACTTATTTAAATTAAATTTTTAATTGCTATATTTAACGTTAAAGACCTGGTTTCATGGCCTTGGCATGTTTATTGTTGTTTCCATCATTTCCTGTGCCGTCATTTCTACAGCATATTAAAACTGCCCTCAATATTACCCAGGCATTAAACGGGCGTAGTTTCACGCCGGGTATACGGCTACTTTGATAACAGATGGCACTTCGATACCAGATAACAACAAAAGCCACGCGCGAGAGTTGAGATCTTCAGCATTTTTGCATTTATGTTCTGTTAATTTGGTTTTCAGACACGTAACATTGTTTGGTCGATTAATGGTATACTTCTTCATAATGCGGAGCAAGAAAGTCGTGAAAAAAACAGTGGATTATGAAAAAAAGAGATAAAATTTCATCGATAATCGTCATGAATTCGATGATCAGTTCGTATTTCAACAAAATAAAAATACTTGGAAATAAATCAAGAACGTGCCAACTAATCGCAATAAAAGATCAATATGTCCATTAATGTTGCAACATGTTAAAATTTTATTTAAATAACGTATTTGAGGAAATTCAAATGTTTTAAGAGTCGGATGCCACATTTTCATGGACACTTTTTTTACCGATCATCTCAAAGACAATGGAACTTCGATTCCAGATAACACGACACTTTTTACCAGATATAACACACTCTATTTAGTGAATCAGAAATGCAGAATTCGATGTGGAAAACTGCTATATTAAGCAGGCATTAAATACAAATGTATGTACTGACGTAAATTAAAACCGAATTATCGAAACATGTTCTTATTCCTTTGGAATATGAAAATAAAAGGGAAAGGGAAGTGTAAAGGGAAGTGCTTCCTATAAGTAGAGCTCAATATAAAGGGAGTTTTCCAAACTCTTTTGAATTGTATGGCTACGCATTAGTATCGTCTTCATAATGCAATTCTATTTAGCATCAATGACAAAGGATTTTATGAGGTGTATTGGCCGCTTTAAGACCCCTTTCTCCTCTTATCTAGAGTCCTGCTATAATTTCTATTGAACACAGTCGTGTTGATCCACATGATCCGTTGTATTTTCAATTCTTCTAATCTCAATTTACCACTTTAAAACAAGTTTATTATTTGAATCTTATTTAAAATTTGCACTTATAATATTAATTATATAAATTAATAGTAATACATTTTTTGAAAACGAACAACGCCATTGGTTATATTTTACATGTGTATGTAATTACGTTATGCATAGATTCCCAATGTGTCGGGCATGACAATGCAAATTGATTTGTACTTCAAAATGTTTGGTAAGAATAGCCATAATATACATAAATGCATTTCAGGTAGCAGATAAAACTCGGTTATCAGAGTGCCCAATATGTTGAAAGTCTCTGTTATCCGAAGTGCCCTATATCGGGAATCAAAGTATCCGCAACTTCATGATTACCACCTATTAAAACATGCTCTATCTTCGTTTATATTTCATTGAATACTATACAAATTTCAGTATTTGAAGCACAGTGATTACTCTATATGCTTGAATATCGAACAATTTCTTGCAATATTTCTAAGTAGTTTTATTTTATTGAAATATTTACTGTTCATCCAGTTTATGCTGTTTTCCGACCGAATTTTCTATTTTTTTTGGGAAAAATCTACCATTCTTCCGTGAAGTTTTTCTTTTCAATAGAAAAGGATACACCATTTATAAACTCGACAATGTGCCTTGTCTAAAAAACTAATCTTTATAATATAACTTAAAAAAAAACTGATGAACTTACCTCTCGAGCGTGGCTTTTGTTGTTATCTGGTATCAAAGTGCCATCTGTTATCAAAGTATCCGCATACCCAGCGTGAGTTTACACTCTTTAATTCGTTCAATTAATCTTACCAAATTATCGAGAAGCCAATCTTAGGTTCAATGTTTTTTTGAGTAATTTTTGCAAACTTGTAAATGAGTTTTTAAACTAAACTTGATTGAAATGATTTTTTTAAAACCATGTCAGTTTTCATTTATCAAATATAATGCGGACTTATCATGTTATCCATGTTAGCATTGATATGTTTTTCGGTGCAATCAATACATCAGTAAACTCAGTTTCAATTTAAAATTGAATGCGTGCATCTTTAAAAACCAACGACAAAACACAGCAAGTAAAAAAAGATTCGTTGGTTTTGTATGTCAATAATTCATTTGATATGTGAAAGTGAAATGCAAGGATATTTGCCGACATATACCATTGTTCTGATTGTTTTTTTTTCATTATAAAGATAAAACGAACAACAGCAGTTGACACAGATCACAAAAAATGAAGTTTAAACCGATGCACACCAATGGACGTTGATACAGAGCAAACACATCAAGGTAAGTTTATACAGATCGAACACATCACGGTTAGTTTAAACACACTAAGCACAATACAGTAAGTGAATACAGAGAAAGCACAACAATATCAGTTTAAAGTAAGAAAACTCCACAAGGACAGTTTATACAGATAAAGTAGTAAAAGGTCAGTTCATAGGGAAAAGGCATAACAAGGAGAGTTTTTAGAGAGAGAGAGAGAGAGAGAGAGAGAGAGAGAGAGAGAGAGAGAGAGAGAGAGAGAGAGAGAGAGACAGAGACAGAGACAGAGACAGAGACAGAGACAGAGACAGAGACAGAGAGAGAGACAGAGAGAGAGACAGAGAGAGAGACAGAGAGAGAGACAGAGAGAGAGACAGAGAGAGAGACAGAGAGAGAGACAGAGAGAGAGACAGAGAGAGAGACAGAGAGAGAGACAGAGAGAGAGACAGAGAGAGAGACAGAGAGAGAGACAGAGAGAGAGACAGAGAGAGAGACAGAGAGAGAGACAGAGAGAGAGACAGAGAGAGAGACAGAGAGAGAGACAGAGAGAGAGACAGAGAGAGAGACAGAGAGAGAGACAGAGAGAGAGACAGAGAGAGAGACAGAGAGAGAGACAGAGAGAGAGACAGAGAGAGAGACAGAGAGAGAGACAGAGAGAGAGACAGAGAGAGAGACAGAGAGAGAGACAGAGAGAGAGACAGAGAGAGAGACAGAGAGAGAGACAGAGAGAGAGACAGAGAGAGAGACAGAGAGAGAGACAGAGAGAGAGACAGAGAGAGAGACAGAGAGAGAGACAGAGAGAGAGACAGAGAGAGAGACAGAGAGAGAGACAGAGAGAGAGACAGAGAGAGAGACAGAGAGAGAGACAGAGAGAGAGACAGAGAGAGAGACAGAGAGAGAGACAGAGAGAGAGACAGAGAGAGAGACAGAGAGAGAGACAGAGAGAGAGACAGAGAGAGAGACAGAGAGAGAGACAGAGAGAGAGACAGAGAGAGAGACAGAGAGAGAGACAGAGAGAGAGACAGAGAGAGAGACAGAGAGAGAGACAGAGAGAGAGACAGAGAGAGAGACAGAGAGAGAGACAGAGAGAGAGACAGAGAGAGAGACAGAGAGAGAGACAGAGAGAGAGACAGAGAGAGAGACAGAGAGAGAGACAGAGAGAGAGAGAGACAAGAGAGACAGAGAGACAGAGAGAGACAGAGAGACAGAGAGACAGAGAGACAGAGAGAGACAGAGAGAGAGACAGAGAGAGACAGAGACAGAGACAGAGACAGAGAGAGACAGAGAGAGACAGAGAGAGACAGAGAGAGTGAGAGAGACAGAGAGAGAGAGAGAGAGAGAATCATGTTTATATATATTTGTATGGGCTTTACTCATGTGATATGAACCGCACTCTGTGAAAACGGGACTTAAATAATGCATTTTCGATACTGTCCGCCTAGACTGGATTTTCGTTTAGAAGATTTTTCCGTGAAATGAAAAATTTCATAAAAGCAAAACGTGCTGTGTGTGACAGAATTCAGAATTTTGTGTGTGACAAAAATCTGATTTTTATGTTTTGCCATTTAATTTGTTTTAATTAAAGATAAGCATGCATGCATGTAAACAATGAATAATCATGTATTACAAGCCAATAATAAAACAATTTGCAGATGATTTCTAAAACTTGAGGCAGAATACCCAAGTCTTTAAACGCATTTCTTTCACAATAATACAGATGGCGGATGGTGGCAACTGGCGTGATGACTCAGAACCTGAATGGGATCTTCGTCAGAGAGGACTTCCCTGTCAATCCTATCATGTACGGCTTTACATAAACTTTACTAATGATAATACTTTTATGTCTACTTGTGTGAAAGGATTTATGAAGTGAGCAGTTTTCAAACGTATATCGATTTTATTGTACATTTATATTTACAATTCTTAATTCGATTGATCTGCATGAGAAAGCGAAATGCAGCTACAATTCCAATTACATGTTTTAAGCCGCATGTATTGCTGCCTTTTGGTATTGTCATTGACAGAAATGCTTAAAATACAATCGAACAATAAAACAGTTAATGATAGTATATTGACAATATCAAGGTCCAATACAATACAATACATTGATGTTTTAATTTAGGTTATTGCTGGGTAAAGATTTTTACATCAAAATTATATATTTAAATAAAAAATAACCGTGCAAGTATCTTTAAATCAATGAAAAGCCAAAAATAAATATCTTTGAAATTGATAGGTTGAAACTTAGGCAGATCTTAAACGCATTTCTTACAAAGCTAAGTAGATGGCGGAAGGTGACCACTGGCGTGATGTATGAGAACCTGTATGTTTTCCCCGACGGTGAGGACTTAAATGTTTAAACTCTCAAGTACTGTTTTAGGTTAGACTAAGTAATGCTAGAAGTCGCATTCGCAGTGGAAGTAGCAGTAGCAGTAGAATTTATAGAAGTAGTAGCTGTAGCAGTGGTGGTAGTAGTAGTAGTAGTAGTAGTATTAGTAGTAGTAGTAGTAGTAGTAGTAGTAGTAGTAGTAGTAGTAGTAGTAGTAGAAGAAGAAGTAGTAGTTGTAGTGTGTGTTTCGAAGTTAATGAGGTCCTTTCCGAGCCAGAGGCTACATTATGTGTGGATCCGGAATTTGCCCCGGTACTCTAACCTAATTAACTTACTAGACTCACAGCAGTTTGGACAAATTTTGAATTGTAGCTGCAATTTACAGCTACATGTTATTCATTGTAACAGAATTAGTTTTTTCAATTATTGTTTATTGGATTACCCTAAGGAAACCTCACCTGTCCAGTATGGTTACCTCCAACCAAACTCATATGCTGCTGAGAACACGATTCGCTTTGGTGAGAAGCGAATGTACCAACCACTGCCCTAGCCGGAAGTTGCGTTAACATTAGTTTTGAATACTTTTCTTTTCGATTGCAGTATGAACATAGAAAATTAAGATGCAACCATGAAATCTATCATTCTGCCATGTTCCCTTCTCATTTGCAGGCCTTGCCCTTGTGCCTATGTAAAATTCTGGAGGAAGGCTTGAACATTCATATATTAATTAATAATTCATTTATTTATTAAGTACACCTGTTTTACAAATGTTGATATTTGCCTATTTAGCAATAGTTCAGTGAATTAAAATCTTCATGGGTTATAGCCTGAATGAATATAGTCAACCAATACTTTTGCTCAAACATAAGAAGTTTGTTTACTATATGTGGGGGACATATTGCTTTTGGCCTGTCAGTTGGTTTGTTGGTTTGTTTGTTTGCGTTAAACTTCAACATTTGACATAACTTTTGCAATATTAAAGATAGCAACTTGATATTTGGCAAGCATGTGTATCTCATAGAGCTGCACATTTTGAGCGGTGAAAAGTTAAGGTCAAGGTCATCCTTCAAGGTCAAATGTCAAATATATGGGGGACATAGTGTTTCACAACCACATCTTGCTTATATTACAGTTAATGGCAGATACAGGACAGAGTGAACTCCTTCCGAAGGTGAAACAACTTTTTAAATCAGTTTTAAAAGCATTATCTTTGGTACGTAGGAAGATAATATGGCACTATATCAATTGCTTATATTCTTTAACATTGATTCCGTGAAAAGACGGTCATTAGTTAATCTTGGTCAAATGTGTTTGTAGATCGAATTTTTACAGTAGTCAAACTTAATTGCTAAAAATGTATCAATTTTATATTACATTTATATTAACCGATCTTAATATAATTATTGTGTAGGTAGTTTTGAAAGCGAAATGCAGCTCAATATTATAATGACATGTTACGAGCAGCGTGCATTGCAACCTTACAATATTAATTTTCAAGTCCATTCTTTAAATAATATCCATCAATACAAAAATAATGCTATAAATTATATGTAGAAGATCATATCCAACGTTGGTCAACAGGGATCAGCATTCGATGTTTACACTTGATATATATATATTTATTTAATATAACCATGCATGCGTGCATGAACAATCTTTATTTGAAGCCAAACATAAATACCATTTGCTATTAATTGTTAAAACTATTGACAACTTTTACACGTCTTTCACATGTTTTATACTATTTAGCAGATTGCGGAAGGTGGCTCCTGGCGTGATGAATCAGAACCTCAAATTGTCCCACGTCCGAGCGGACTTCACGGTCTCAACTTTCAAGTACGTCTTAACATTAACTTTACTATGTAGCCGTAGCACCATCAGTATTAGAAGTATAAGTAGTAGTAGTAGTAGTAGTGTAGTAGTAGTAGTAGTAGTAGTAGTAGTAGTAGTAGTAGTAGTAGTAGTAGGAGTAGTAGTAGTAGTAGTAGTAGAATTAGTCGTTGTAGTAAAAGTAGGATTAGTAGTAGTAGAAGTAATATTGTTGTTGGGATGATAGTAGTTGCGTGGCTGTAATAAATTGTTTGGTAATGGTGTTACTGTTTTGTTAGTATTGATATTTAGGTCGCTATTGGTTATGGCTATGTTCATGTTGGTGATGATTTCGTTGTTGTTTCTGGTTGTGGTGTTGCTTGTGGTAGTGATAGTAGTTGACGTTATGTTAGCTGTAGTGATATAAATAGTGTTTGTAGTGACGGTGGTGTTATGTTTGATGGTTGAAGTTGTTCTTTGGAAACGTTAGCGTTCACTATGGCGTCAAGGGCGGTAGTTTGTTTAAAGACTAAATAAAACACGCTTTATGAGTAATGGACAGTGGGTAGAATCTTCGCAAAAAGTTAAGATTTCGGACAATCTTTCATTAAATGAGGTACTCTCAGCATGTGATAATATATTTTGTAATATTTTGTTTTGTTATAAAGCTAATTGTTACTTGTGTTTGTGGATTAAGAAATATCCGAAATGTATGTTTGCTCCATTACAAAAACAATTATTTAATCGATACAATAACAATAACAACATCAATTACATTCATTACGTTAGAATAAAATACATGTAATTGCTTGTATTTGAAACACAGTAGTGGCACTCGAACAAGTGTTGTAAAGGTATTGCGAGTATTTTATTAATGCTTACATTTCACAAAATATGTTTTATGACGACAAGTGAAGGTTTACAACAATTTCAGGTTCAGTGTGAACAGGCCTCCGCAGAGATCTGTATTGTGATGAACTGCATTGGTTATGGACCAGAGATCCGACAGGCGAGGAGAGACGCTTACAGGGACTGGGGAAGGCTGTTAACTAAACAAGAGGGAATGAACATTAAGTCTATCATTACGGGTAGCAAGGCGGAGGGTCTGACCCGCTTCCTAGAGAGTGACACGGACATGATGCACGTTGTAAAAGATGTTATCTGCATAGAAGATGGTATTGATCCTGATTCACTCCCAAGGGAGAAAACTGTATTTACATTAAGTTATATAGGGTGCTACCATGGACACTGTAGACTGATACTAAAGCGACCTGGAAATGTGATTCCCGTGTACATTTACATCGCCCTTTGTTATGAAAATGGGCTTTGTCTACTGAACAGTGACCAATTTTTTGCTTCAGTGAATACTAATCATTTTTTGAATAACGATTCACCTAAAAGACGTGCAGGACCCTCACAGCCGGGTTCATTGGCTAAATACCTTAATTTCGACTCAGTATTTTCTGTTCCCTGTCGCTGCCCCAGTATACTGCAAAGGTGGGCTAAACGAAGTCGGCATTGGCCCTCAACCGCTATCGTTCAAAAAGTGGTATCATTAGGAGCATATGTTACACCCGTAGCATATAAAGGGAGTAAGCACAGACAAGTAGAATGGAGGATCGGTTTCAATAAGGGAGAGAATGAACTTGTCAGCAGTCTGAATAACACACAGGTTTACATATATGTATTATTAAAGATGGTGGTTAAGGAAGTTTTAAAGCCAGTCAAGAAAGAAATAACATCCTACATGGTGAAAAACATTGTCTTGTGGAAGGCGGAGAACAATCCACAATATTTATTCGATGAAAAAAGTCTGTTTTACTGGCTTTATGAAGGACTGGAGAAGCTGAGAGCCTCAATTATGACGGAGCATCTGCCATACTACATGATACCGGAAAGAAATCTGATGGCAGCATGTGAATTAAATGGAGATCAGAAGCGGACCTGGGAAGCTACCATCAGTGAGATGATGAACGAAGGACCAAAGTTCATTCTCAGATTGTCGAAGATACGGCAAGCAGTAATCTCTCACCCAGAGCCCATGATGTGGTACTGTAAGATGAGAGTGGAGCTGGAACTGCTGAACCTGAAGCAACTGATCAGATTGCAGAATTGCAAAGATGAGAATGGTGAGAAACAGAGAGTACAAAGAGAGTCGGATCCTATTCTACAGGCGGTACAGGCACGCTTGCGTGAGATAGGCAAAGCGATCAATCAGAGACTGTATTGGGAAGGATGTACCCGTTGGAATATAAAACCACCGTTATTGATGCTTATGTAATGGTGTTGTGTACCATAACACATACATAAACGTAGACAATACACGTAGACAGAGTCCAATTATGTTTTCTTTACGTTTTATTTCTGCTTATAAACACAACACAACTCTTTCAAAATATTTGTCAAATACAAGATACATGCGAAGCCCGCAACGGGCCCCGCCCGCGACAGCAAGCAATAATACGTCTGCTATCTTCGACTTCCCCAATAAGACTGTTCTATCAATATAGATATAAACAAGGAAAGCTTTGATAATTGTTTCGTTTTCAATTCGGATAGGCCGTGTAAAGTCACGTGTCTACGTGTACAATTCTGATTTGGCCGTTTATTAAGTCACGTGTCTGCAACATAACTATGACGTATGCAACGGACACATAACGAATACATACGGAAATGACCGAAGATTGACACATAATGTAAGCAAATATTCGTGGCCGGATTTGATAACCCGAGGCTATAGAAATGTTGATCCAGGTGGCCGCCTTTCCAAGACCGCATGAAATCTGGTATAAATTTCGACTATCATATTAATCCAACAATGCCCCAAATGTGCGTTTTGTGTGCGTTATGTTACAGTTGTAAATGACAGTAGTTCCATGAAATGTATATGTTCTAAAATTTACTACACAACGTATTTATTGATTATGTATGTTCATATGTATGTTCATATGTGTAGTTTGATATCAGACAATATGAATGGTTTGTAAAATATACACCTGCATTATTAACATTATAAAGTAATGCTATTCCACTGCCTGAAGTTCACATTGATATGAACATTAACGCAAGCGCATACATTCTAAAATGGTGCCATGTATTTCAGCACGATCCCTGATTCCAATGTCTTTTTAGTGTTGGGACAAAAAGTCATATACCGCGATAAAGAAATGCATATGTTCTAGAAATAATTCTACCAGGTTTGGTGAATGCATCATAGATTGATTTCACTGCCACTTTAGTTTAATTTGTGTGTGCTTTTTATTTCAATGTATACCACTACATATTCGCTATACATCTGTTTTATGTGTTTGAAACATTTCTTTCGTAACGGACGGATACAAAAGTGTATATACTATGTCCAGATTGTAAAACATAAAACGGTCATTACACGCAATGCATGTCCATTACTGTTGTCTTGACTGTTAACTGGCGTGTAGATGATGTAAGTTCATACTGTTGCGTTCTTCCGTCGTAATTCATTGAATTTTGATAATGTGTATCGTTGGGGTTTTAATGTTTTTATGTAAATTTTAAAACCGGCCCGTAAAAGCGCATAAGTGTTCATTGTCATTACGTACCAATTAAATGCTTTGTTTGATGATTTTTTGTGCGCAAAATTGTTTGACCTGTGTTTTCATTTTTGCTGCTTTTGTTGTCATTCTTCATCTTGATGGATGTAACGGTGACATTCGTTTTGCTAGACCGTTACAACATGAAGATATACTTGTAAATACGGCTATTTCTATCCGCAATTAAAAACCTGTCACGAATTGTGTACACTTCATTTTAAGTATAGAATATGTGTATTTATAAATGTCGGTTACATCGTAATACATTTTAAAAGACACGTAATGCACACAGACGTCTTTCTTTGTTTATCTAACCTACTGGTTCGGTGTGCCGTAATTATGATTGGTTAAATTTCTCATGTGAATTAACATGCACACTGAAGCCATGTCTACAGTCCGTTCCATGGAACATTAAGTCTCCAAAGTTCGTTAAAATAAGTTTTGATGCAAATATTATAAAATTAATTGTAATGTAGATTGATAATACATGATAAATGTAAATTGTACTGTTATATAATTGATATTTCAGACGAAAATACATCAGTTAGAGAGTGAAACAAAGAAACAAATATCATTTGATGTTGCCACAGTTTACGTGTAAAGTTTAAACTCTTAACACAAATACACAAACAAGGCCACTATTAATTCAATAAAAAAATGTCTTCAATTCTAATTCTTATGACACTCAACATCTAATTCGTTTTCAAACATGTGTGGCGCAAAGCTGACTTCATGAGGCCGCCAAATAATGTTCCTAAGGCTGCCTGCAATTTGATTATAAACGAAAAATAATCGAGTCGCCACGAATATGTACGATGCGACAAACAGGGGACGCCTTCAATGAAGCTTCTAACTGAAATATCTACACAATGAACCACTTGCTCTTCGTCACCCCAAGACCCTAAGCGAAACTTCACCACCTAGTACGACACCAACCCTATGACAGAACCGTTTGAAGTCAACGTAATTACCCAAATGCTTTAGAGTACTGTTCTTTAGAGTACCGTACCTTTTTTTCAGATGTTGTCCCGCTTGCATCCACAGGAAAAGTGGCCAAACTTGTCAATATGCAAGCCTTTATTTACTGGCGAAACGAGCGCCACCAAGCTGACGAAAAGGAACGATCCGGGAACCACCGACGTTACCGAAATCCCGTCGCGTCTGACGAAACTTAATGATTGACTCCCGTACTTTACGGAGATTATCGAACATGAATACCTCATTTACTGTCTGTGTGTATATCAGAGTTTATTTTGAGGTCCTACATGCCTATTCACGAGGTCTTTGCGGCCCAACCTGCTCCTGTAACCTTTCAGGGGAAAACAATAATTTTGAGCAAAGTAGGTCAAATTCTTATTTCCCTCTAAATATAACATAAACTTTACTAAGTAACAGTTGAGTAAGTAGTGGAAAAACCAGCAGTAGTAAGAGAGGTAGTGGTGGTGGTAAAAGTAGTTGAAGTAGTAGTAGAAGAAGAAGTAGTAGTAGAAGTAGAAGTAGAAGTAGTAGTAGTAGTGGTAGTAGTAGAAGTAGTAGTAGTAGTAGTAGTAGTAGTAGTAGTAGTAGAAGAAGAGAAAGAAGTAGTAGTAGTAGTAGTAGTAGTAGTAGTAGTCGTAGTAGTGGAAGTAGTAGTAGTAGAAGAAGAGGAAGAAGTAGTAGTAGTAGTAGTAGTAGTAGTAGTAGTAGTAGTAGTAGTAGTAGTAGTAGTAGTAGTAGTAGTAGTACTCGTAGTAGTAGTAGTAGTAGTAGTAGTAGTAGTAGTAGTAGTAGTAGTAGGAGGAGGAGGAGGCGGGGGAGGAGGAGGAGGAGTAGTAGCCGACGTATAAGTAGTAGTACATGTAGTAGAATTATTAGTAGTAGTAGTAGTATAAGAAGTAGAAGTAGTAAGAGAAGTAGTAGTAGACGTATAAGTACTAGTAGTAGTTATATTAGTAGTAGTAGTATTAGTATTAGTAGTAGCAGTAGTAGAAGTAGTAGTAGTAGTAGTAGTAGTAGTAGTAGTAGTAGTAGTAGTAGTAGTAGTTGTAGAAGTAGAAGTAGTATAATTAGTATAAGTATTAGTGGTAGAAGTAGTTTAATGGCGTCATTAAATATTTTTTCGTTCAGACAATTTATCAATGATATTAATAACATTTGAAGTTTCTGTAGTATTTTGATATGGTTTCAGTATTTTATTCAATTTTATTTTCGTTAGTCTAATACAACATTGTGCAGTTTAAGGCGAGGTCTAGAAAAAAGCATTGACACCATCATACCATGTGAAAAAAGCGTCATGTCAAATAACAATGAGACAAAGTATTGTGGAAGAAAGAGTATAACATTTGATCATTTCACAAAGAAAAGCCTTGCTTCTGTTTTTGTAACGTCAAAGTATTATCAAAACAGACATTAAGGATTGACAACATTTATCAAAGTTTCAGAAAACAATGTGTATAATAAAACTTAAACTACGACTGATTGTTAACATCTATATTTTTTCTTGTAAAATTTTTAAGTAAGAAAAACGTTTCCAAAACTGTTAAAAGTTGAATTAAAATGGTATATTTAGTTTAAACATTTAAACTATAAACAAAGGGTTCTAATAAAGACTTTGGGGATATTTTGTCTGTTTTAGTGCGATACTTACAATTCAATCGCTTTGATGTCGTGTTAAACAAAATCACTTAATGTCACAAAACTAACGCTTTGAAGTAAAAATATTTTACGCATGCAATGAATACCAATCATAGATATGACCACATTATCACGACAAATTTCCTAACTTCTGTTTTGTGTTCAATTACCTTTTTTAAAGTGTTTATTTTAATTTTTACATGTATTCTTTTTATAAAATAGTCATAAATGATCATTATGCATTGTGCTGTAAGTGTCGTACAAAAACACAGTGTTGAATTTTGCTATTTCAATATTTCAGTTAAGTTTACAAACACACTGCAGACTTTATACACCTGACAATTTTAGAATGTCTCTCTGTAGGTTGTATGATGTAAAACACATACAACTCCATGAAATAATCTCAAGTCACACCTATTCCGATCAAATTAAATGTTTACTTACCATAAGCAGAAAGAGGCTACCGACAAAATAATGTTCGATATTTTCTGTTACAAGTGATAATTATGTACTCATGTATTCAAATAAAAATGAAGCATAGTCACCAAATAATTTAAAATAGCTAGTAAATCATAAAATCACAATATTAATCTACACTGTAGCTGTGTCAAGAAAACAGAACTATTTAAAATGCCTTTTTCAATCAAGACGCTGGCCCTTGGAGCCCTTAAATCCGTGGGTCAATTTCTAATTAAACAAATATGGACAAATGAGGTAGATCGCTTAGCAAACGTTGCCTTGGCAACTCTATGCTTTTATATTAATGACCTACTTGAAAACACAATTATGATAATCACCATGCCAATTGAAAGGCGGTATGAGGAATCAAAATGATGTCATGTTTATTGATAATGATCAAATACTTTGTGTGTAAAGTAGTTTTATACTCGATTTGTCTAATTGTAGAGTTAAAATATGTAAAGTTACTTTTGGGTAAAAAACTAAACTTTGGTATATTAATGTTGCTTAGCCTAGTAAAGTTGTCAAAAATTAATAAAAACTGAAACAGTGCAATGCCAATTCCTTACTAATCTACCACTAGGCTGATCAAGAGTAAAAAACATTAGTTAACTGAGTCCATAAAACAAGACCATTACCGTACGACAATAACTTACAAATTATACATATCAACAAAGTAAATACAGATGTTTTATAATTTACCATACTAACTGGCTTTTCTTTGGACTGCCTGCCCCGGAGCCAAAGTAATAATCCCTGAAACAAAGTGCTTAAATTATATTCATGTATTGTTAATCAGTATTAAAGCAAGAACAACAAAAATACATTTTGAATGGCATATCAAACCCGCAAATAATATTTCCAGCAGAAATAATGATGGTGTCACCTTCACTGATATTTTCAGAAAATATAGAATACATAATAGCAGTCATTTCTTGCTGCGAGGCAATATAACTCGACCCCCAAAGTATATCACACGAACAAGAGATATAGCTGCGCTGATTATTGAAAAAATCGTTCACTTAGTGATGCAAGCATGAAATTTGGCATAAATTACCTTTAGGTACCCCTTTCTTCAAAAAGCACGTTAGCCACTTGAAAATTCAATGGCGGCATTTTGTTCAAGATGGCCGCCAATACTCTCTTTTTAGCAAGAAGTACTAGTAGGGTCATTATATGAAATAATACCTTCAACCACCAAAAATTGCTGCAAAGGGTATTTTAACTGATCCTGGTAGGGTAGAAGGTCCTTTAAAACATATCAAAAGTTTACCACAATCGGACCTCCGGATTTTTTTTTTTTTAAGATGGCCGCCAAGATGGCCACCAATTACCTATTAATGATCATAACTATGTAACTATGCAATCAAATTTGATGAATGTGTTGTCTATACCTAAGTTTCAAGGGGCAAAGAACACATAAAGATCATCAGACATTGTTTAAGTTTACAATAGTACACACAAATCCAACATGGCGTCAAACATGGTCGCCAAGATGGCCACCAAAACCTATAAATGATCATGACTATGTAAATATCCACTCAAATTTGATTATTTTGGTGGCTATACATAGGTGACAAGGGGCAAAAAACACATTAATATCATCATACATTGTTAAAGTTTATTATATTACACACAAATCCAACATGGCGTCCAAAATGGCCGCCAAGATGGCCACCAAAACATATTAATGATCGTAACTATGTAACTTTCCACTCAAATTTGATGAGTTTGGTGTCTATACCTCGGTTTCAAGGGGCAAAGAACACATAAAGATCATGAGACATTGTTTAAGTTTACAATAGTACACTCAAATCCAACATGGCGTCTAAAATGGCCGCCAAGATGGCCGCAAAACCCTATTAATGATCATAACTATGTAAATATCCACTCAAATTTGATTATTTAGGTGGCTATACATAGGTTTCAAGGGGCAAAGAACACATTAAGATCATCCGACATTGTTTAAGGTTAATATATTACACACAAATCCAACATGGCGTCCAAAATGGCCTCGAAGATGGCCATCAAAATCTATTAATGATCATTACTTTGTAACTTTCCACTCACAATTGATGATTTTGGTTTCTATACCGAGGTTTCGAGGGCAAAGAACACATAACGATTGTCAGTTTAATTGCATTATGTTACACAGAAATCTCACATGGCGTCAAACGACACAATACGAAGGGCCACAATTCCATAACTTTTGACGTGATGCTTGTTATGTGAAACGCCATAGTTTGGACCTGCCGTGATTTTTGGATTTTGACAAGAGGATCGATATTTTTCAGCTTCAGGCAACACTGAATTTGCAGGGAATGATGCGTATCTTGCACCAGAAAATACATTACCCTGGGCTGCATTTGTGATTCAAATTCTTGCCTATGATTAAAATGTACAATGGGGACAAAGCGTGCATTCTGTCAACATAAGCTTTAGTTTGCAACCTTGCCACAACCTTCACACCATTGTAACGTTTGACCAACCCTTGTGCTGGAAGGCTGCCGAAATCATCCCTGATGCGCCACAAAGTAGTTTAAAGTGTTGATTAGAATTTGGGATGTTTCATAAACGTATGAACTTGCGGGGGGGGGGCAAAGGATCCCCCATGGCAGAAACCGCTCTCAAAAACATACTTGAGGCAGTCTATAGAGAAAATGTGCAAAATTGTGCACATTGTGACACGAAAAACTGTCCAGAGGGCTTCACGGGACCATCTTCTTGTAAAGTTCATACACAACCAGCGTACAGCCGAAATGACCCAGGAAGATCCAGACATTCAGATACTGCTGGATCATACAAAGGATTTGTACTCTTCCGTTCTTAAGGGCAAAATGACGCTAGCAGATGATATTTTATGCGATTTATATCAAACCCGAGAGGTCTAGAGAAGAAGAAACATGAACTTGCCCATACCTCAAAGACAAGCATAGTATAGCTGAATTAT
Organism: Dreissena rostriformis; assembly: GCA_007657795.1. NCBI lineage: Eukaryota > Metazoa > Mollusca > Bivalvia > Myida > Dreissenidae > Dreissena > Dreissena rostriformis. Next base: position 20,664 of record VMBQ01000628.1, read on the forward strand.
CAGCTTATGATGAACAAATCAAGGGTGTTGATTAAAGCATATCGTACTTGATGTTGGCTGATGAATTAGCAGGCAGTGCCCGATTTGCTTTCCATCTTTGCTGCAAATAAGCGACCTAGAGGAAACGCACCCAGACGTTTATCGAAAGTTCGGTATTGGTTTTCACATTGTTCGTGCACACATTGATAATGTGTTTATAGAGCACATGTGGTCTAACTCGCGGCAGTGAAATGGCCGAGGAAATGCAAACCCCTTGGACCCTATCTGCATCATCCGATTACAACAGTGGGATGCAGGATTTCACAGATTTGACCTATAGTCAATTCAACAACACAAAGATTCAACTGAGGCGTGCATCAAAGGGGATTCTTTTGATCTATAGAAAATGCAGACACAGATTACAACATGCTCTCTATACACAGCTAATCCTTCTCTGAGAAAGATGGTCAAAAAGATAGTGGCTGGGTCAGATGTGAATGTTCATGCAGTTGAGGCGGTTGGGAAAACGATCATAAGAGATATCATAGGAAAGTCGGTCTTTGCTTATAGAACACATAAAGATCACGAAAACATACAGAGCCAAAGCTCTTGGGAATAGCTTGGCTGTTAAGATCGCTTCTGACCGTGCTTTTTATCCTCCTCTTCAGTTTCAGCGTTTCCTGGTGGTGTCAAAATCTGGAGATCCTTCTCTTGCAGTCGTATTGTCTTTTGAACTGAGCTCCCGTCCTGCTGCCTTCTTTGAAACCAAGAACATACTGTGTACAGCAGATAAGCCTCAGATCGCTCAGGCAATTTCAGAGTATGCTATAGACACATCATGTGAGGCTGAGATGAACTGTATTCATGTGACAGATGCATGATGGTAGCACTTTGCTGCATCCTTGACCATGGAGAAGGGCGACTTATATAACGTTATAGCCGAGTCTTATGTAGATTCATAGAAAATGCATTACGGAAAAGCGACAGTGGGGTTTGATGGCTACGAAGACGGTCATTATAACAAAGACAACACGCACTGAAGAGGATGAAACAAACGTGAATCATATTGTGAGTTTCAGCAAAGAAACATAATTCTCATGTAAAAAAGGAAGACTTTTTGTCTCGTGACAGAAACAAGTCCGGCATGATTTCTCTGATCAGCATAACTCTGCCTTAAATGGAATGCTATGTTGTTCTGTCTTCAGTGGATGCAGACGTTGAAATTGTTAAAGAAACAGTATAACGATCCCGTCGTAGCACCACACAGTCGGTGGGCGATGATACAGATTTGCTCATCTAGATCCTGCATTACTCCGAAAGGGGCAATTAGACCATCTACTTCTGCTTTGATGTAAATAAATAGTCAAAGGAACACAAAGTGTATAATATTAACCTTTTGGAAGAACTCATGCTTATTCAGGCTTTAATTAATATTCAATGATTTTCAGCAACGGTAAAAAATGAAGTCTACAGAAGTTAGTAAAACCTGATCCTATTTTGAAGTCATGTGCTTGTTCATTCTCTCTTCCAAATGTCATAAATTGTAGTTTATGATTATTCAACTGCTTAATGATAACCTCAACTCGATTAAAGTGTTCCTTGTCTCCTAAACTATGGCGTTTTACATAACAACCATAACTTTTGAGTAACAAGTTATAGACTTGTGGTCCTTCGTATTGTGTTAATGGCCATTTTGGTCGCCGTGTTGGATGTTTGTGTAACATAATTAGCTTACATTTTGTCTGATGATATAAATGTGATATTTATGTGTTCTTTTCTCCCTGAAACCTGGGTATAGATACCAAATTAATCAAATTTGAGTGGACAGTTACATAGTCATATTTTATGATCATAAATAGGTTTTGACGGCCATCTTGGTGGTCATTTTGGATTTGTGTGATATATAATAAACTTAAAAAATGTCTGATGACGTTAATGTGTTCTTTGCCCCCTGAAACCTATCTATAGACACCAAAATCTAGATCTAAAATTGAGTGGAAAGTAACATAGTTATGATCATTAATATGCTTTGGCGGCCATCTCGGCAGCCATTTTGGACACCATGTTGGATTTCTGTGTGACATAATTAACTTACACTTTGTCTGACGAAATAAATGTGTTCTTTGCCTCCTGAAACCTGGGTATAGACACCAAATTCATCAAATTTGAGTGGATAGTTACATAGTTATGATCATAAATAGAGTTTTGCGGCCATCTTGGCGGCCATTTTTGAAGCCATGTTGGATTTGTGTGTACTATATTAAACTTAAACAATGTCTAAATTTCAAATTCAAGATAGTCAAATTGTTGTGTACGAAATCAAAATCAAGTAATATTCACAGCAGTAAAACCTTTCAGAGAATTTGTTTCTTTTTTTTTCATTTTTCAATCCTGATGGCGGCCATCTTGAAAACGGACGCCATTTTGAAATTTTGTATTGGCTAACGTGCTTTATCAAATCTATAGTTACTGAAGAGTATATGTGCCAAATTTGGTGCTTGCATCACAAACTGAAAGATTTCTTGATATATAGACTTAATCTGCTGAGCTAATATGCTGTCTACTAATACAACTTATGTATCCCAATACAACTTATTTATCCCTATTAGGTTTTGGTGAATTGTGAATTTATGATAAATAATGTAGGTGCAATCGAATAGCATTGATATTTGGGGGAGAAAAGCTCTTAAAGTAGAGCATTTATGTGAACACTCAAAACGACTCACGAAAACGACCTAATTAATATTCATGATTCGACACGTTCATTCAAACCTAAACACACAAAATTGCGGATACGGGCGAATTGAGTGGAGAGAAGGTAAGAACAAATGCAAATACATCTGTTACAGATGGAAACTGAGTTGCAACGCCACGTTTTTGCTAAATCTATGTATTTATCTTCCATATGCTAATACTGTTTAGCGAAAGCTAAATATAGATATAATTTGCATAACTCGTGACGCTGCAACGATTTTCGCCTATTGCATGTATTTATGATCATTTATATATTATTTTATCGATTTAAAGCCAATTTAGACCAGGTTTTCGATGTCAACCTCGATAAAAAATATATTTCAATGAATTAATGTAAAGTTTGTTTCTCGCTATACGACTTATATGCAAAACAACGATATATTCCGCGAACGGGGACTTTAAATGTATGTTATGGATGAATATTTCTGTTATAACATTTTCCTTGACCTTTGCCCTCGCGTGAGAATACAGGGCCATCATAGCCCTCTTGTTAATATGTACAGCAGTGAATATCTTCTCACCCGAGACCAAACGTAAATGACATCATTTACCTCTTTCACTGAAAATATTTGTATAGTGATATGAAAGATTTGTATAGCCATTTCCCTTTGCTTCTGAATAAAGTAGGGCATTTATGATCATGCACCAGTGATGCCCATTCAAGGTTGCATATGAATATCAAATGTTTGCCATATTATATATAACAGTGAAATGTTATTTTCAGATTTGCCTGATGTAGAAGAAAGTGAGTATGATGATGATGCAGTAAAGGAAAGGGGTAAAGTTTTCACTAATTTGTGAATTCTGTTTTCTATGTGAGATTATGAGATAAGTCTATGTATATTGTCAACAGTATCTGCTCTTTACAGAATTCCATGAAATTACAGAGCAATTATATTGAACCTCATCCTTGTCATGTACACAGATTATGTAAATCATGCTCCTGGTGTACTTGCAACACACTGCAGGAGGGTCCAGATAGTGCACAGGCTCACAATAAACATCGAAATATTATGTTTTCGGTTAAAAGATAATCGCTGTTAATTCCATAATTGTGGAAACAATCGCTTACTCTACTGTATGTAAATATAAATGTGAGCTTGATTGTTTATGTTACTTAAACGTGAAATAAATTATTATGTACCTCGTTACACTTTTTAGGTCTAAAGTGACAATATTTCTGTTAAATGTAATAACTTATTAATAATAAGATAACTACTGTTGTAAATAACTAATTAGCGAGTTAAACCCATGAACACCATTTAAATATAACAAAAATGACATCAGTTTGTGTATATTTACTTTTTACCCATCGTATTGTGAAAATAAAGAACTGCCATGACATATTACACATGCTTTTTTGTGATATTAGAGAAAAAAAAAAAAACATTTCATTCCTCGTAGCAATAGTGTCGGCGACGGCATCGTGGATTTAAGACACGACCACAGTTGCTGTTGGTCTGTCACGTCCGTCTCCGTCTGCCCTCGCGTCGGTCACTGCAGACAGAGCTGCCTCCCTGATGTGATTTATTATCTATCTAACATATTAAAAGATATAAAACTGTATAATATAGATATGTTAATCATAAGGGATAAACAATACGTAGGTAAATGAATATAAGTAGAAAAGCGTGTATCTATTGGTTTTTATTGTTTATTTTCTCCCTCACTTCGTTCGTTCGAAAATAAATAAATTCTTTGCTTACTATCAAACAAATAACAACAAACATTACAACAAGCACCAAATGTAGAAGGCGGTCCGCTATTATTGTTGCCGTTTTACCAACAGGATTTATATAAATAGACAAGTGTATTAACAGATAATAGTTCTTGCAAATTAAAAAAACCAGGTACAGAAAAAAGCATTCTTAACTATGTAAAACATTATTGTTACACAAACAAAGCATAAACTCTACATAAACTCCAAAATACACATTATTTATTAAACTAGTATGTGTATAAAATGCAACACGACTCGTCCAGGAAAAACCAGAGATGAAAACCCTTTGGAATGTCTAAGGAAAAGGCTCTGGAAACCTGTGCCCGTTTGTCAAAATGTCATGTTTTCGAGTGTTGGGCCTCACCCATACTAGTAGACTAGAAAAATACAATGTAAGAAAACACACCAATCCAAAAGCATAATTCTATATGAAAAATTTACATTTAAACATGAAATCATACTAATATTCTAAAACTAAACATGAGCATTATAATTACTGTTACAAATATAATGAACCACAACGTTCGTTCTCTCCAGTAAGCGGACCTCGAATGACGCTATACCCGCCAAAACTCACAAAAATCCCGTGCAATGGTAACGCATGTTTATTGAACTGTGACGAAAAGAATAGCAATGAAACAAGACTACAGCATACGTTTCTATACTTAATCGGAAGTAGCCGTAACTGAAGCCAATTATGTGATGCGTTTCCTCTGTGTCCACGTGTAGCCATGTGTTGGGACATTAGCTACTCCACCACATGCTGGACAAACTGGACCCTTGCCATCAGAAAAATGACTGGAGGACTGTGCGTTGTTTTTTGCGCCGTTTTGGGGTTTTATACGCTGGCTGTCAGTTATGTGGATAAACATCAGTCTTAACTGAAACCTCTTTCTTGAGAAGAATCGTCTAAACCATGATGTTCCCTTGCTAGGGAGGTGTTTATTCCGATATTCTCCGATGGTAGGTTTTTGGATCAGTCCCATTTTTATGATGACTGCTACGAACGCCTAAAAATATTGAATATACATTATTGTACAAAATCTATGGAATGCTCGATGACGGGGTGCAGAAACCTGACGATAACAAGGCTTTAATGATAAGAAACGGGCAATAACACGCTAAGTAACGCGCCAATAAAGCCCGGTTAAATGTTTCGCACTCGGGTACAAACGATTTTGTCGGAAGTCTACAGACGTTCAAAACCTCGAAAATATTTCCTACAAGCATTTAAGATCTTTAATGTTGTTTTCTTTAGAAAGTAACAAAAACGCATTTGAATGTGTTGAAAAACATTCATTTCAAAGCTTCTTTACGGATACATGGATAGTGTCTCTGTATTGAGATATTGTGGATAGAATAATAGGGGCCTTGTTTAAGTAAGACAGTTGTCAGTTAATGCCTTGAGTAAGTGCACTTAATGCTGGAAATCAAAGGCGAACTGACCGCCTCTATATGACCTACACAGATTTAAAATGGTCTAAAATGTAACAAACAAACGTCCCCTAAGTAAAAATCTTTGTTCGGCTAAGGAGATTCCAAATCCGCCTTTGCCAACACTTTTGCTACTTTTCTTAAAACCCTACCGCTGAAATGCTGTTGTGTTTTGAAAAAACTTTCAAATGACAAGCAAATCCTCAATGATAAGCATGTATCAACAAACAAATTTGACCCAATAGCTTACTGCATACGTATTATATATGCACTCATTGGGTCTAAAGCCCCATTAATAACTGGGCCCGACCCAAGAAATGGGTGCAACTAAAAAATAACTATCTATCGAGATTTCCTGATGTATATATAGCATTCAGACCGAAAATCTATACGTAATATTTGACAGTTTCGTACGTAACGCTGTTATTTCTAGTAGGTCCCAATAAGTATGTTTAGGTCGAGAGTCCCAATTAGTTGGTGACTAAATAAACAATATATAATTATATATATGTATATATACGCGGTCTCGGTAGTTTTCAGACTATACTTACGAGGTCAATATAACAAACGGGGTCTGTATACAACCCCGCGTTCTAGGCACCTTTAATTACTATGAGGGGGGTGTAGGGGAGGTAATGCAATCAAATGTCACAATAAGGTCTTAAATCGAAAACCACAATCACGTCTGAAAATGAAATTTTATATACCTCGCAATTAATGTCGCTATATATTTCCTTGTATAAGACGTTAAATAAATGACGTATTTATATATAATACTATATTAGGTACACTTATATACCTGAATTCGTGTTAATATCGGATAAAAAAGGGTATGGAGATACATGTATTTAAAGTGGGAACCCCATGACCTATTTCTAAATCAGAGACCCCGTAACTGGCCATATGTGTGAATATATATATATATATATGTTTTTTTCTAAATATGTTCTTTAAAAGAGGAGATTCTTCATTAATTGATCAAAGGTACATCACGTTTTACCTTAAAATAGTCACCGAAAAAGTATTTCTTAAGTTGTTTTGTGAAAGTGTCTTTTGAAGTACATTATCTTAACCTCAAAGGTAGGTTGTTCCATAGTTCTGGACCTACAGTACTGAAGTTTCTATCACTGAATGATCTTTTCTTGTTGAAAGGTACATTAAAACAGCCTATTGATATTGCTGATGATCGAAGATTACGTTTAGGAATCGGAGTGGATAGAAGTTCGGTCAAATAGGCAGGGGCATTACCAATTGAATAGTTAAACATGTATGTAAGAATTTTGATTTCGATTCTAGCCTTGATTGGCAGCCAGTGCAGGTCGTGAAGTGTTTTGAACTTTCACTTTTTCTACGGCTAAAAACCAATTTTGCGCACATATTTTGAACACGCTGTAATTTTGCCAATTCACACTGGGAAATGCCGTACAAAATAACGTTACAACAGTCCAAATTGGAAATGACTAAATATTGAACTAGTGTTTCTGTGGCGTCTTGTGTTAAGTATTTACGAATGCTTTTTATTTTGAAATAATTAAATTTTGCAGATCTACACTTTCTCTTAATGTGTTCCTTAAAGGTAAGCGTTTTATCCAAAAATGCGCCCAAATATCTGATGCTACTTTGATGCTTCTTCTATTAAACATTAATTGAGCTTGCTTTGAGGCTTTGCCTTATTTCATATTATGGCCCGTTTGTTGTATAACTGCTGATTAACATAATGCTTAAAAGTTCATTTCCTCATTTTTTAAACCAGTCTTTACGGACTTCACGTTCTTCTGCTAGGAAGTGCCTTTAATAGCGAGCTCGAAGAGACTTCGGAAATTTTTGAAGTAAATTAGCGGCGTCTTCTGATTGATCATAATGATAAAATATATAATCAAAGTACTGACAGTACTGGTGTTACGATGCTTTTGAAGAGGATGGATATAAAAGCATCAATTTAAGTTTATCTACATCACCATAATTGTGAATGTGGGTACAAAAAAAATGTTGGTACGAAAATTTTGGGTACGAAAAAATTGTGAAGAAAAAAATGTATTAAAAAATTGGGTACGAAACAAATTTGGGAACGAAAAAAAAATTGGGAACGAAAAAAAAAATTGGGTACGAAAAATTTTGGGTATGGAAAAAAATCCGGGGTACAGGGAAGTAGTACCCGTGGGGAACTTGACCCACAATCGCACATTCTCGGCCATTTCCGTCAAACATCGAATAAGTACCTCGAAGGCAATAGTTTGAATACACATTTAAGGCGTACCATTTGGGTCGAAAGTCAACAAGACCTACTAGGTAAACAGAAAAATGTACTTTGACGTACAATTTGTAAGTCCAAGTACATTTTTTGTACTTCGACGTACAATATAGTACATCGACGTACAGTCTTTACTGACCCTTGAATGTTAGCCAATCAGAAGACGTCTTACATCTGTTGCTTTTAGAGATATTTGACATTGAACATTATTATTATTATTATTATTATTATTATTATTTATATCAAATTATGCGACTACCGACCGCTAACTAATAGATTTTGAGCGTATTTATTGAACATTATTATTATTATACATACCAAAATATGCGACTATAGACCGCTAACTCATAGATAGTGTGCGTATTTATTGACCTGGCATGGCGGAATTAACCTCTGACTTATGGCTATGCAAATAATGGTTAACACAAAATACGACCAAACCAGGGAGGTTATTATACATTTTTAATCCCGTAATCGTTTGGTAACTGTTTGGTTACCGTTGGGAATTTCCTACACAGTAATGCGCTGGTCGTATGTTATGCTCTTTAATAAATACAATAACAATAAAACATCTAAAAACTGGGAAAACTTTAGAAAGCAAAGAAATTTGGTAACTAGTATTAGGAGAAAATCAATGGACAAGTATTTTATTGACCGCTGTGTTGGAGGGTGCAAATCTGCTGATTTCTGGCCAACAGTAAAACCATTTCTGACAAATAAAGGTAATTCCATCAAAAAGGACACTGTACTATGTGAAAATAATAAAATTATAACTGATCAACAGGAAGTATGTAACATTTTAATGACTTTTCTGTTAATGTGGCTCAAAATATTGGAAATAACTCAGTATCAGTAAATGAACACCATCCCAGCATAATCTCCATTAAATAAAAAAACATCATTGGATCTGAATTAAGTTTTCAACTCTCTAAAGAAACTGTATCAACATGCATTACCTCCTTAATTAATAAATCCTTTGAAAACTCAGTATTTCCAGATAAATTAAAAATAGCTCAAGTAACAACTTTACATAAAAAAATAGTACACTTGAAAAAGGAAACTATCGCCCGGTCAGCATCCTTCCCACAATATCAAAAATCTTTGAAAGGGCTATAAATACACAACTAACAACATTTTTTGACCAGCATTTCAATACTTATCTATCTGCATTTAGACCTGGATAAGGCGGCCAGACAACTTTACTGAAAGTAATCAAAGACGTGAAAAGGGCGTTAGATGAAAACAAATTCGTTGCCTCAGTTTTAATGGACCTATCCAAAGCTTTTGACTGTCTGCCTCATGACCTCCTTTCCCTAGAACTAAAGTACTATGGTGTATCTGAAAAATCTTTACAATTAATCAATAGTTACTTGAGTGACAGAAAACAATGTATTAAAATAGGTCAATTTAAAAGTGACTTTCAAGAAATGTATAAAGGTGTACCCCAAGGCTCAATATTAGGCCCCGTCCTCTTTAATATATTCATCAATGACATTTTCCATTTTGTTCATAAAAGTAATCTGTACAATTATGCTGATGATAATACCTTACCTTATCTTATCTAGATATAGTTATATCTACCTTAGAAAATGACAGTATATCCTTAATAAAATGGTTCACAGACAATAAAATGCAAGTAAATCCTGATAAATTTCAGGCAATAGCAATAGGTTCTAAAACTCACAGAGCTAATATCTCTTTTGACTTGTCAGGTAACAAAATAAACTGTGAGGATGAGGCTATCTTATTAGGGTTTACAATAGATTTTAAACTAAATTTTGACAAACACATTTCCAACTTATGTAAAAAGGCATCCAGACAATTAAATGTTCTAAAGCGTATTGGTAGGAATCTTATGTGGATAAACATCAGTCTTAACTGAAACCTGTTTCTTGAGAAGAATCGTCTAAACCATGATGTTCCCTTGCTAGGGAGGTGTTTATTCCTATATTCTCCGATGGTAGACTGCCCTCTGATTTGAGGGGAAAATTGTTCTCTTAATACATTTTTTTATTTGTCACACTTTTGTATCCATATTCATTGTCAGACTTTTACCTTATTTTTCTTATAGCAGCTCTACGACCCAGGTTAAGATCAGCAACTGCAGCGCATTATTTATTTATTTATTTATTTTATTCTTATTAAGTAATCTTTAATTTATCTTTAATAAATTGCTATGATATTAACTGTTTTAATACTATTTGTATCACATGCCATAGTTCTTTCGTTTTTAACATAAAATAATCATGTTTATTGTATTGCAGGTTATTTTAATTTAATTTGTTTATTTATTATAATTGATCTCAACCCTTGGATGAAAATGTTTGTTTATATTATGTAAATTTCATGTAATGTTCAATTGTCCATTTGTTATGCCCCCTTCAAAAAAGAGGGGGTATATTGTTTTGCACATGTCGGTCGGTCCGTCGGTCCGTCGGTTCGTCGGTCGGTCCGTCCACCAGATGGTTTCCGGATGATAACTCAAGAACGCTTAGGCATAGGATCATGAAACTTCATAGGAACATTGATCATGACTGGCAGATGACCCCTATTGATTTTCAGGTCACTAGGTCAAAGGTCAAGGTCACAGTGACTAGAAATAGTAAAATGGTTTCCGGATGATAACTCAAGAACGCTTACACCTAGGATCATGAAACTTCATAGGTACATTGATCATGACTCGCAGATGACC
>VMBQ01000628.1:32854-50748 GCA_007657795.1 Dreissena rostriformis
TTTTTGAGAGAAATGTAAGATTTGACACAGGACGATAATTTTGCAGTTCAAGTGGAAGCCCTTTCTTCTTTAAAAGAGGTTTAATGACAGCTCCCTTCCACTCGTCAGGAAACACACCAGAAAGCAGTGAGCGGTTGACAATTTCAGACACAATAGGGGCTATTTGTGTAAAATGATCTTTGAGTTTGGTTGTTGGAAAGACATCTAATTCACATGTTGTTGTTTTTGATGAATAAACCAGTTTTGTAATATCACTTTCTGAAAGAGGCTTGAATTCAGTTAACATGTTCATACCAGAATCCTGGAAAGTACCTATAGATAGATTGGCAGATAATGGGTCAGTAGATATTGCATCCAGATCATCCCTTAACTTGATTATCTTGTCAGCAAAGTAACGCAAGAAATCATTTGCAAGCGAGACTGCACTTATGTGACAAGGGAGTGGATTTACTTTTGACCTTCCCAGTAAATCAGATGTTACAGCATACAATTTCTTGATGTTTCCAGCTGCATCACCTATTCTATCCTGGTAATAACCATTCTTCTCCCGTGAGACTTCAGCAGTATAGATGTTTCGTACATGGTTATAGACTTTCTTTGTTAATTCAGATTTATTTTGCAAGTATATGTTCTCTATTGATCGCCGGTACATTTTCATCTGCTTCAGATAGCCAGAGTACCATGGAACTGTTGGTCTGCAGACTATGGTTCGTTCTTTTAGAGGAGCGTGCTTTTGGACAATATCTGACATAGTGTTTGTGAATTTTAAAACAAGATTGTTGACATCGGACGACTCATGAATAATATCATTCAAACTGTCAAAGTTCTTTTGTAGATTATCAATGGATACCGATTTCCAGTTACGAGATAAGACCTGTTTTCTCGTCAAAGGAGGGCGAATTTGATCAATTGTACAGCTGACAAAGCAGTGATCCGAGATGAAATAGTCAGTGACTGGTTCCGAAACCTTTATATGCTGGTCTTCCTGCTTTGTTACGATGAGATCCAGTGTATGGCCACTAGTATGTGTCGGGGTGTGGACATGTTGTTCTAGTCCGTATGACTTCAGACATTCAGTAAATTGTTTAGAGTAACAATCAGACTTGTTGTCAATGTGGATGTTAAAATCCCCCAACAGAACTTGGGACGCATGTTCTGATGTTATTAGTTCAAGAAATTCTGTAAACTCTGATATAAAAACAGCCTCGGTAACTGGATGGCGCTCAGAATAAGGAGGTCTGTATATTCCAAAAATGTGCAATACAAATGACCGACTGTTTATTTTCCATACAGCATACTCAAAAGAATGAAATGTTTTATCTGATATACATCTTGACACTTTAAGATTATCTCTATATATCAAGGCAACCCCTCCGCCTATACGATCAGGCCTAGGAACATCGTCAAAACAATAGCCATCATGGGACAATTCCCCTCTCACTACATCATCACCATCAGTTTTTAGCCAAGTTTCAGTGATTACACAGAGGTCAATATTCTCATCTTAAATGTGTTGAAGAAGGTCAGCAGATTTTCCTCGCAAAGACCTAGTATTGACAGTGGACAGTTTTAATTGTCTCTGTATATGTGCGTTCAACAAAAGAGGGTGATCAGTTTAATCTCAATTAAGTTCTTCAATTTAACACCAGCATTTGATTTAATCCTCAAGCGACCAGCTCGTTTCCCTCTGTATTTCAATAGGTTGTGTTCTTTCAGCTTAGATAATATCTCACAATTATGTATTTTACTGTTATGCTGTCCAAATCTATAATCCAGTAATTGGTCTCTGCTAAACTGAATTATTGTACATTGATTAGGAATAGCCCGGGGTGAGCTGTTGTTCACAACCTGTGATGAAACTAGTGAAGTATGACTCCAACATTTGCTTTTTTCCATTTTCCAATTGTTTCACATCTAAAACACTCAATAATCCAATTATAACTCCACAAAGTAATTTCATCAGCATGTTGGGCACATGTTAATAAACACTTCAGCCAAAAAAACTCTTTTTTTGACAATTATTTCTTTGATAAATCCAATTATTTGCAGAGCACAAAATATGGCAGCCTACACCTGGCGCACTAATAACAAGATTAGTGTCAAAGGTCAAGGTCACAGTGACTCGAAACAGTAAAATGGTTTCCTGATGATAACTCGATAATAATAAGGCCTAGGATCATGAATCTTCATAGGTACATTGATCATGACTGGCAGATGACCCCTATTGATTTCCAGGTCACTAGGTCAAAGGTCAAGGTCACATTGACAAAAAACGTATTCAAACAATGGCTTCCACTACAACTGACAGCCCATATGGGGGCATGCATGTTTTACAAACAGCCCTTGTTATATGTATGTTGTTATATTATGTCGGTCAATAGCGATACATCGCTTATGTTATACTTGTTCTGTACAAACCAACTTTAAATAAAATTTGTATTTGTATTTGTATTTGGACCGTGATATTCCGCTCCGCATGGTCTATAAATACTCACAAAATGCATGATAATTTAAATTTAAAAGAAAGGTAACCTTGAATCTTCTTCAAATGGGTATATAATGAATTTCAATGCATTAAATACTTGACACTTCTTTGTAAAATGTTTTTTTTTTCAATTTTGATATTTTTATTTATTTTGTCCTCAAATAAAAAAGAGATTTTAAACATTAATTATGAATAAATCTGAAGGAAAAGCGGCTCAAGAGACAAGTGTTTTGCTTTGCTGTTCAGAACATTTGTATGTCGAAGTACAAACATGTACGTCGAAGTACAAATTGTACTTCGACGTACAAATATATTCTTCGAAGTGTATTTCATATTTGTACGTCAAAGTACAATTTTTTAGCTTTGACGTACATATTGTACGTCGAAGTACATTTCCCTTGTCAACTAGTAGGTCTTTTTTACTTTCGACCCAAATGGTACGCCATACACATTTCGTAAGCGGTAATGCGGTTCTACCTACGCGCGTCAAAATGTAAGCGAAATATGTAAACAAAGTGGTAGCCTGTCAGGAATATTTGAATGAATGAAGAAAATCGTGTAAAAATGTAAGTTTATTGAAGAAATGTACAGACAATATATTAAATAAGCAATTGCGATATTTTTCTCAGCCACATAATTGTTGATAGTTTGATATCACAAAATGAAATTGAAAGTAGAACTGTCAAAAATGACAACCTGTCAACGTGTTGTTTTTGCTGGCACGAGAGGGCGATTACACTCAATGTGTTCACATTTTTTACCATAGGCTTTGCCAATGACCTTAATAGTATGGGTGGCTTTATTTTTTTTGTGTTATCATGTAACTGCATGATTGTCTATATGTTTACAATACACAAAGCATAAATAATGATATAAATTTACTGATTAAAGAAGTAAAACAATACAATGATACAACAGAGGGAAAATCATCCCCTCTAAACAACATGATACATAATTATGTATAATATTTTTGTATCTGGATCTGAATCTGGATAGGTACACAGCAGGACCTTTAGGTATGCGCGCTGCGGGAGGGAGATGGGAGTGACTTACATTTTGGATTTAATTTAATTCACTGAAATTTATCACTGAAGTTACAGGATGATCTCATTTGATATTGATGTACATGATTGTATCAAGCAACATATATTAAATAATTATCAGTATAAATTACTGTCATGATTTCAGTATCATTTAAATGATTTCAGTCAACTTAATCATTCATATACATTAATTTTGTAAATATTATCAATATCAGTATACTAGATGCAAACATATTTGAAATAATACAGTTTGATATACTGTATATAATGTAACTACACATCCAAGCAGTCCATCAAACCATTGCAACAGAGCCACCTGGTGTGCCAACGCACCAGCAAATGCCTTCTGACTTAGTGCATTTACTATTTATAACATCTACATTAGTTACAGATACATGTTTACATTTGTATGTGTTTGAAAAAATGTATAATCTTTAATGACATCGTCTGACCTTGCATGTCCTAGATTTCAAAATCAAGGCCCTGGTCTGACACATTGGTAACATAAACGTTAAACTGTTACCAGGCTTCTGAAATTATTTTTTATTAAACTATGTAATGAAATCTCAACCGGGCACTGATTTTTTTTCTTGTTTTAAAACAGTTATAGATCAGTTGTGGCCTCAGTCGGTAATGACCCATGTTTGCTTACTTGTCACAACCTTAAAACTGTCCACACTTCTATAATAGCAAATCTGGATTTAGGTCATCTTCAATTGTACATTTACACTTTAGCTGTGTAACAAGAGTGCTGGTAAAGTCAAGTCACATATTTCAATCTAGGCCATGTCAAACTCAAAGTGTCAAAGACAAATGAAAGATGCCCTCATTAATTATTGTCCCATTGTTTACTACTGCTGTGAGTTTTTATATAATATAACTGATGACCATCATGTGAGAGAAAATTCCCATTATCTTAGTATATCAGGTTTAGCAGCCTTTTAGATAACAAAGTTTGCTAGTTTTCAATGTCGCTTCTGGGGATCAAACCCGCAGCACAGCCTCCTGCAATCAAAGACGACACTCTACCACTAGGCTTTTAGGAAGAATCTGAAATTTTTCGATCCCTCCAGAGCAACCAAACAAAAAATTAAGTCAAACATTTCCGACTCGGTTTTATTGAGTCGGTTCATGAGGGATAATAGAAGATGCAACATCCATCACGCCCCCTAGCATCGCCTTAAGCAGTATTCAATTCACAACACGAAAGTGCTGGAGTCATTGATCCCGATGGACCAGAAAAAAAAAACACTTGATAAATGTTCGAAATAAAATCATTTGATTAATGAAAATACTATTATTTTAGCCAGGTAACAGAAAAAGGGCAGTCTAATCAATGTCCAATTAAACTATTTGTTATTGTCAGAAAACCGCTTTAAAGCAAACAGCTTTCAAGCGACTGCAGGCTGATCTATATCCAAACTGGCTACAATCGCCTTAATGTCTCGTTTACTGTGACACAGTTCATTTGACTTTAAAATGATATCAAATACTAAAATAGAAAGAAGAAGGAATACAAACCAGTAATTTGAGTAAAGACTTTGTTATCAATGTTTTCAGGACAGCTCAGTGATCTGCAAATCCCATATGATACGTTGATATCGGTTATCATAGTCATTCAATAAGTCGCAAAATGCTCGAATACAATTTATAAAGCAAAATGTCACTTAAATTGATAACTAAAAATACCGGTACGCCAGTTTTGCCGTGTCAAGCTGTCAAGATCCAGAAAGTCTTTCATTCACATCGAATATATCATTCGAATTCAATCCATTGTTGACATTAGCGGAGATTAAGTTAATAAATAACTCATAGATCCTGAATGACAGTTTCTAAATAGCCAAACAAGCCGATTTATGCTGTAAGAAAGTTTTGACACGAGTGTGAACATTCTCTCATGGGCGCGGCCATTGTTGTATGTTGAGGCACGAACGACAGCTCTAATAGGAGAATGTTATCAATGATAATCAGCGAGGTATGCAGATAAGAAAAATCGAGCTATCTCAATCGGACCTGCTCGGTCTTTTACATAGGTCGCCATTGTAAAGATTTGTTTCATGGTATGATAACTTAGACGAGCTGCTGAAGCAGCATCGTCAAAAAAGATCAGTTTTACGGCTTTTAAATATTCTGAAATTCTTCTCTGTATTTATTGTGACTATATTTCGAATAACGCATCTGGTTATTTCTCTTTTATTGAATCAATGGGGGAAATATTTGTTTAGTTTAGAGATAAGTATGACGTCTATTTGATTGTCCGCGCACTGTTTATGATTGAAGACGACGCCATTTGAATTTATTGTTGTGGTGACGACACGTTTTCGCGGAAAAGTGGAGGACGTTCGGTTTATATAATTCTCATTTATAACCTTTAAATCGCGGATAACTTATTTATGAAAACGTGTTAGAATCGAAATAATCGACGTGTAAGCGTTGGTTATTGCGGTAACTTTCACACTTATCTCTTGCACAGCATCAGCGACGCCTTTTACGTTAACTTCGCTAATAACCAACTGTTCGTCGTTCCGATGCTTGTTACCAAACCACTACTTGGTGTATTTGGGGAAGATCTAAAGAACGCTCCCACAGTGGGGATCGAACACGTGATTACCCGGTCGCTAGGCGGACACAGGTAAAAGAAATTAGATAACTTTTATTTGATAACAACAATTTTGCATTGCAATTGAAGCTTAAACTGTCTTTTTAAAGTGATACAATCTGCGTTTAATTCGATAAACAAATTCGATCGTCGGATTAAAAAAAAATTTAAGTCAACAAAATTTTCAAAAGAAAAACAACATTTCATTTGACAGAAAATGGCACTTACTAAATTTGAGAGAATAGACACTGTTCTCGCGTGACGTCCCTCATCACTAGATCTGCGAATTGCGTAAAAACTCCTCTAGAATCATTTCTGTAACTTCATTGCATGCTACTTCGCTTTTTCAAGATGGCAATTGTTTCCCGTCAGATGCTGAATAACGCGCGTGAAATGTAACGCGTATTTAGATTGGCCCCAGGTCAAAACGTCCCCTCGTCAAAACGGCCCGTCTTTGGTCAAAACGGCCGCAAAGTCAAGTTAAAAGTTTGCCAAAACGGCCCCAATATGTAACATAGAACTCTGTACAATATTATATTTATTTGATCTACATCAGACGATATACATGTTACATAATAAAACATAATAATTGACAAGAAAGAACAAAAATGAGATATATTATTAAGAATATGAGTAATTTTCGTGTTCAGAATGAGTTATTTCTCTTTTTATCCATTAGTTTCCAATAGTTTACAATAGCTAAAATGTTTAAAAAACGCAAATTGAAATCGATATCTGAATTGATATCGATACATTAATAACATATCATAACACACCATATCCATTTTTTATCGATCAGGATCGGCAATGTTGAAACATAATCATAAGTTACTTGAATTTATTCTGGTCTCTTGGTAACCAATGTCTTGTCGAAAGTACTACACCTTTTGAGTAACTCACTCGTCGACAGCGTCCCGGCCCTTTATCTGAAATAAGAGTTGGAAATTAAAACCATGAACTATTTCTTTAAGCAATTATCGAACGAATTAGTAACAAAAATATACGCGTTCTTGTTAACGAATGGAATGTCGCTAAATGAAATACTGTTATATGTGTAACAAACACAAAATTGTATATTGATATCGTATACTTACTCTTCCCAAGCAGCAAACAACTTGGCCTGAACCGACCGACTGGCTTTACGCTGGATCCTCTGGATCTGCTGCTCATTGACAAGCGCGATCAGGTTGTCCACCTCTATCACCTCTTCATGTATGGTTCTGGTGAGTGTGTACAATGGTGGAGCGCAGCCAGTCCGACGATTCAGACGTCTGTGCCAACCTAAAAATATAAAACAGTTCATAAGAGTATGGGCATACTACTACTACTACTACTTCTACTACTACTACTACTACTACTACTACTACTACTACTACTACTACTACTACTACGGTGTTTCCATACACGGACCAGGACTTGACAACCGTTGAGTTGATCCATGCGTTGTACATGTCCTCCAACAAAGGGATGATGTGCGGCGCCGTGTTCAGTCCGCTAATCATTTCGAACGTCGGGCGTATGTGTTCCGCTGGGAGTTACGCAGTAGTTAGCCCTAGGCTAAAAATAAAATAAAAAAGTGTACAAAACTAGACATTATTGAACAATTCGTAATTGTAACAATTGAAGAAACAACTCAAAATTATTTCATTACACTTGGGACGTGTTCCTCGCTGAACAGCGCCATCTGGTTGTCGCATGCCTTCGTTCCTGTAAGTCAAAAACATCGCAGTAAGTTATGATCATTTTATAACAAAAGTTAAGAATTTATTAAAATTTATTTAATCACACTTGGAGCTTGTTCCTCACTGAACAGCGCCATCTTATTTTCGCATTCCTTCGTCCCTGTATGTCAAAAACATCATGGTAAGTAATAGTTATAATAAAAGTTAAACTGGTTTATCCAGATAATTAAAATAAAACATAAGTTCTAGTTGTCTCAGTTAACCTGGTATATTCAGATAATTAAAATAAGACATTATTTCTATGATTCATACTTATAAGCTAATGATCATTGTATAACAAATGTTAGATTTTTTTTTTATTTCATCACACTTGGGACTTGTTTCTAACTGAACAGCGCCATCTGGTTGTCGCATTCCTTCGTTCCTGTAAGTCAAAAACATCGCAGTAAGTAATTATAATAATAAAAGTTAAACTGGTAAATTACAAGATATATTAACTTTATTTGAATCTTGCAATCCAATTAATTAATGTGCGCAGTATACAATACCTTTTACACGTGTTGTGAAAAACATTAAAGTAAAACTTATTATTAATTAACATACCAATTAACATAAATTGAATAATGAATGGCAATTAATTAAAGTACGTGGTATATAACACCTTTCACACCTATAACATACAGATATTTTACCCGTGAACTATACCGACCACAAGTGTGAAAGAGACGTTAATAGCGACAAACGCATATTCAGATAGTTAAAATAAGACATTTTTTCTATGATTTATACATACAAACTAATGATCATTTCATAACAAAAGTTAAGAATTGTTATACATAAGTTATTTACCAAATTTTTTGTATCAACGGAAAATAAGTTTTATCAAATTTTTACGGACACATACCTTTACAACATATGAATATCCATGTGTGTATACGAGGAGGGTTTTACCCTTCTGTGATCCACCGGTCATCAACGTGAAGGTAACTGCTGCATCTTCAACATGTTCCCTCGGTACTGGAGGATCAAGCAGTGATACTTAACCCTTTAAGTGAACCACACTTAATGGGACCTTGACCCTTAAATGGCCTTGACATTCAAGATAAACATATTTTACTTTCCCTGATTTAGCTCTAATTGGCTATATCTTCGATATAAATGAATGGATTGTTTTCATACTTAAACATAACAACCTTTGGGACTAAACCCTCAAGACATTGAAACAGAATATGACCTTGGCCATGAAACGACCTTCACTTTCAATTTGTGTTTAATTTTGCTAAAAAACGATGTGATTTGATTCATATTTCAACAAAATAACACTGACAACATTGCTGAAAAATTTGTTAGGATATTTTAACCAGTAGAGGACTTTTGTATTGCTTGCACTACTTTCAGAATCTTGTTAATATTAGAACCATTATAATATATATCTTGTTTTGAATATATTCATTAGTGTAACAAACATACATTATTTTTTGTGCAGGACAATGATGCTAAACACAAGAGCAGATCCACAACCGACTGGCTTAAAGACAACGGAGTTTCAACTATGTCAACACCTCCTTCAAGTCCGGACCTCTACTAAATTAAAAATGTGTGGGCAACTTTGAAGGACCACCTTAAACGGAATGTCAAGCAAAAAACAAAGGTGGAACTAATCCAATGGAATCAAGGACTTTTGGGAAAACTTGACAGCAGTTGATTGTGCCAAATATATTGATCACATTCTATGGTTTTATCTCATGTTGTGTTAATTGATGGTGGACCAACACACTTCTGACCTATATTCAGTGTTTTAATTTTTCATTAAAACATATACACATTGGCTTATTTTCAAAATGAATAATACAAAAAAAGAAGTAGTGTTAACTTTCTGAATGTGGCTTTCAGTCTATTAATATTTGTTTTTCATTTTGGCTTAGTTTTGAAGTGGTTTACAGCTTTAATCTTGAGTAATTACTTTTTCATTTTGCTTTTCCCTACTCTCAACTTTTTACGACAAAAATGTTATTTTTGTTTTTAGATATAAACAATGCGTTTTATTTAGTTGTTTTACATCATGCCATTTTTGTTTTATAGAGAAAATTTTGATCAAAAATGATTTAAGTGTTGCCAGCAGATATATTTTATGGTCATTTCAAAATATATTTTTATATTGTCAAAATGGAACAAAATGTAATGTTATAAAAGGTAAACAAAGGTGAAACTAGTGTTTCCCATAAAATAAGAACTAGCGGTACTTTAAATCAAGCTATTTTTGAACAGACTATAAACAATGCAATTGAGGTAGCAACCGATTTGACAATTATTATACCATGAATTATATTTATTTACTCATTTACATCATATCATATTGGAAATATATAAACGCGTGCAGTTTTATATATAAATGTTTAACATGAATTATTTTAGCTATATTTTTATGTTTATTCAGTTTTCTATATGTTAAATACTTTAGTCCATATCTACTGCAGAACTAATAAAGATTATAAATTAGGTAATTGTGTATAGTGTGCATCATACTTCGCTATTTATGAGAGGCTCAGTGTACCTGTTTGATAAGGATTTTTTTCTATAAAACGGAACATTGTTTTAATGGTCCTAATGGAGGCATATATTTTTTAGCTCGCCTGAGCACAACGTGCTCATGGTGAGCTTTTTGGATCACCTTTTGTCCGTGGTGCGTCGTCCGTCGTCAACATTTCGCCTTGTTTACACTCTAGAGGCCACATGTTTTGTCTGATCTTTATGAACCTTTGTCCAAAGATTTGTCCTAATGATATCTTGGTCGAGTTTGAAACTGTATCATGTTAGGTCAAAACCTAGTTTACTAGGTAATATTAAAGAAAACGCTTGTTTACAATCTAGAAGTCACATTTATTGTCCAATCTTATGAAACGTGGTCATAACATTTGTCTTAATGTTTTCTCAGCTTAGTTCGAAATTGGTTTCTCTTGGTTGAAAAACATGGCCTCCATGGGGCGGGGCTGTTTTCCTAAAATGGCTATAGTAAAACCCTGTTAACACTCTAGAAGTTTCATTTATGGTCCAATCTTCATTTAAATTGGTCAGAACATTTGTTCTTATGATAGCTCGGCTGAGTTCGAAAATGGTTCCGGTCCTTTAAAAACCAAGGGGCAGTTTTCCTTATATGGCTACGGTAAAACCTTGTTAAGACTCTAGGTCACATTTATAGTCCAATCTTCATGATACTTGGTCGAATATTTGTCCCAATGATATCTCAGCTGAGTTCTAAAATGATTACGGTTTGTTGAAAAACATGTCTACCAGGGGACGGGCAGTATTCCTAATATGGCTATATTGAAACCTTGTTAACACTCTAGAAGTAACATTTATTGTCAAATCGGAATGAAACTTGGTCAGAATATTTGCCCCAATGATATCTCAGCTGAGTTGGAAAATGGTTCCGGTCCGTTGAAAAACATGTCTGCCACGGGGCGGGGCAGTTTTTCTTATATGGCTTTAGTGATACCTTGTTAACACTCGAGCAGTCACATTTAAAGTCAAATCTTCATAAAACGTGGTCAGATTATTGTCCCAATAATATCTCGGCTAAGTTCCGAAATGGGTTCGGTCTGTTGAAAAACATGGCCGCTAGGCAGCGCGGCAGTGTTCTTTATATGGCTATAGTGAAACCTTGTTAGCACTCTAGAAGTCACATTTATATTCCAATCTACATGAAACTTGGACAGAACAATTTTTCTTATGATATCTCAGCTCAGTTTGAAAATGGTTGCGGTCTGTTGATAATCATGGCTGTCAGGGGGTTGGGCAGTTTTCCTTATATGGCTATAGTAAAACCTTGCTTACACTCTAGAAGTCATATTTATAGTCCAATATTGATGACAAAATTTCAGAACATTGGTTATTATCATTTATCAGCTGAGTTCCAAAATGGTTCCGAACTTTTGAAAGACATTGACCGCCAGGGGGCGGAGCAGTTTTCCTTTTATGGCTACAATAAAACTTTGTTAACACTCTAGAAGCCACATTTGTAGTCAAATCTTAATGAAACTTAGTCACAACATTTGTTTTTATGATATCTAGGCCGCGAATCTTTATGGTTACGGTCTGTTGAAAAACATGGCTGCCACGGGATGGGGTAGTTTTCCTTAAATGGCTTTATAGTGCAACCTTGTTCACACTCTACTTAGAAATAACCAATGTACACTGTGAATGAAGTTTATGCATATTATGATATTCATGATCTCAATGCAGTCATCTGAATATTAATTCGGTCGATAAGATATACAGTTAAATTGCAAGCTATTTATTTATTTATTTTTGTTCCTTTCTGAAGAGGATGATTATGATGATAATTGGTCGGGGATGAAGTGCAACAAACATATTTATGCCATCTAAACACCTCTAATTAAATATTCTTAAAAGTCCAAGTTGTAATATTGATTTCACAGAAAATTACTGAGGGGAGAAACAACTGTATATAACTTCAATTGTGTTTGACCTCCAATCATGAATACATGGCTTGACAGGAATGCACACTTATCTCTCCAATGAACCCATTCAGCAACCTTATAATCAGCAACTAATAAATTCTCTATTGACTGTGCCTGAATTGTTCTGGTACAGTATATAGTATTAATTGATGCATTGTAAATGGTAATGTAATGATCCCTTAGTCCCTAGAAATAGGCCCCAGCTTGGAATTCACATCAAAGACCTTCAGACTGATAGGAGTGGAATGCAAATTGATATGGCACCCATTATATCGATGCGGTCGGTAGTTTTGGTGTGATTATCAAAGATTTGTGTTTTAAATAGGGTTGATTGTTGTTTTAATTGGAAATATTATTGCAAGGTGCGTATGAAATTAGTTCCAATTTGTTTAAAAGCAAGGCCCTGAGGAGGGTGGCAGATTCTTTTTATTGCTAAAGTGAAACATTGTGAACTTACTATAAGTCACATTTGAGTTCAATCTGAATGAAACATGCTGAGAACATATGTTCCTATATTATCTTGATAAAGTTTGAAAATGGTTCCGGTGCTCTGAAGAGCATGGTTTTCAGGGGCGAGCAAATTTATTCTTGTGAACCTCGTGATAATATTTATGTTTCATGAAGTACTTTTATTATTTTGAACTCCACCTTCCCAGAATAGTTTAGTTCCTTCTTGTCTCAGGTGAGCGCCTTAGGGCCCAAGGCCCTCTTTTTTAAAATGTCTGTACGTTTGTCCACATCTTTTGTCCGGGTCATATCTTCGTTATTTATAGATGGCCTGCAAATTAACAATTTTATAGCAAAGTAAGAGTGTCGCGCAAAGGTGCAGGGTGCATCAAAGGCCGTACGACAATCATAGTTTACGACTAAATTTTGATACTTTACAAGCTTTTGATAAATATCTGCGCAAGATATAAGCCGTGGATAATACAAAAATGAAATGAATAGATTTACTCCAAATTAATTATTATATGCTTTGGTGTTTTGCAATTATGTTTTTCTAATGTATCGTATTCTTAATTTGTCATACGACGTTTAATGACACGCCCCCCCCCCCCCCCCCCCCCCCCCNCTGATTTCTCAAACGTCAATATCAAATTTAGTCTTTCAAGCTTGTATTTGAAGATTGTGCATTGATAGACGTGTCCAGTCCATATCTTTGTCATTTATTGATGGATTTTAAATAGTTGTTATTCGGAGCTCTCCAGTCTGGGTTTTCCCGATATTTGAGCACGCGCGGTAGATACAAACAAAAGCTGCCTAGCATATTTTAAAAGAGAGTGAATCAATAATTTGTCTTATCGCTTAATAGTAAACACTTCTTTTCCTGCTCAAACGTTCGTTTTAGTTGATAAAAATACCAAAATTTAATCATTTTTCTTTAGATGAACTAATCTCGATCGTGTTTAATTGGTAAGCATACTATGAAACACGATATAATGCTGCATGTACATGTGAACAGCTTCGGTCACGTAACTATTCCATTGCATATACTGTGCGTTGGCCTGGGCATACAGTTTTAAAGGAAGTTTGTAAACGAAACTACCAAGACATTGACTCCATCGTATATATATTATACTATTCAAATACATTTAAAATCATATAGACAAATACCAAACAACAAAAAGCTTACCATCCTCAGTCCATTCGAAGTACTTATAGAACTAATATATCGTTCCATATCAGTTGGATAATTAATCGTCTATTGATATAGCTCTAGTGTGATGCTTTTCTTTAATCTAATCTGAAAAGCAAAGAAATTTATTCTCTAATGGCTAAGATCTTAAGATTAGAAGGCACATCGCTAACAAGCTTTACCATACATAACTTGTATTTGCTATATCTGTAAAGCATGCCGAAAAACAAGAATATGAATAAAAAAATTCAGAAGAAATATTTGATATGTCAAGCCGTTTGTATAGGTTCCTTCATTACCATACAGTAGTCCAGTACTTGGTATGTGGACCCATTTGCAAAATGTAGTTGGGGCGTTTCTCAGTGGAATTGAGTTTATGGGTTTGTAGACATGCAAACAAACCGAGGTGTTTGTTTGGCATCATGCCACGTTTCTGCTATTATCGATTCCAAGATGGCCGCCATTGACATAATATATTTTTTACTTTTATTTACCGTAACAACAATATACATTTATAATAAATATATATACTGACTAAATATAGTGTGTAGGATAAATTTATGTTATCAGTGTATCTTTTAAAAGTCAGAATGACCTTGAAACGGCATGTACAAGGTCATTTTGTCATTAATACCGCTCAGTTCTTTGATTCTTTGATTCGTTTATTTGCTGAATTGACAGCTTCCAATTTACTAAAATGTAACGCTTATTTATGCAGTTTTAATTGTCAAATGTTTATTTGCATATGGTTTTTGTATTAAAATATACAAAAATATGCATTAGAACCATTCTTCTTTATAGATAATCATTTAATTTTATGCTTATTAGTGCATTTTGATTGCAAACATTGATCCGATCATTTTATTTACAAAAGCGTGAAAGTCATGGTATTGCGCAATGCGAGTCTGTTTACCACAGCATGCTGGCTGCTATTTTGATAATCTTTGGTTTATTTAGTTTGTTCTCATGTTTGATTAATTGACTTTGTTGATTTGATTCTAGTGTTAAATGTTTACATTTCTACGATCTCTATTTATCAGAGAAAATGTCAATGCAATATCATTTTTTGAAATAAAATAGACAATACAGACACGCAATATATGAAAGAGATCGCTTCAAGAGCCTTCTCACTGCTTTCAACAGAATTGGTGCATGTTCAAGTTATCAAACCATCAGATCTGCCCGCAGTCTTCTTGCTAGCTATGCCGTGAATTGCTCAGAAGATGGAAAAATCCAATACCCAGTACTTTTACCAAAGAGGACTGTATTATGGCTGGAACGGACAACTCGGAATATGCTGACAAATCATAAATATCTGGTACCGAAGATTCACATTATGCTTCCCTACTGGTATTTCAAGATGCCACAATGAATATATATATATATACACATATATCACAACTTTATAAACATTATTCGCTCGGACATTAAGATACAATTTTTTAAAATTAATTAATATGTTTTTTTGTATAATTATGTTATGTTAATTAGTTTAATTATACACATTCTTTTAAATTAGAACACATATTGAAGTGATGCTTAAAAATCCAAACGCGGATTCTTTTGATAAAATATATAATTGATATATAAATCAATTTTGGATTTTTGTTTGTTAGATACACATCTTAACTATTATTTCGTTTACAGGCATCAACGAGTGTTCCTCCAATCCGTGTCAAAACGGCGGTTCATGTGTTTTAAGTATCAATCAGTACACGTGTTCCTGCATTCCTGGGTACACCGGAAACCTGTGTGAGACAGGTTAGTATTCTTATTGATGGATATTTTTTACGGACATAAAACACTATTATCATTTTAGGTACGCAATTAATTCATCCATATGCACTAGCACCTGCTCATTTCTATTTAAACTTTGATATTTGTTACATGTGTGTAATGTGTGATGTATTGTATTTGTTACATATGAGGTTTGATATGCTTTTCGTTGAACGTTAAAATGCCGTATATGTATGATTTTTTTTATACTTTTACATATTAACGAGGTTACGTAGCAAAATTTCTATATGTTAAGTTTTGTTCCAATGTCTGAAACAGATACAGGGATATGGAGACGTTGCTCGCAAACGTTAGCATGAATGTTTTTAGTTCAATAGGTGCATACCTCTACTAAGTTGCAGGTAAGAGTAATGGCACTTGGTTAGTGACCTCAAACGATGACCCGAAAACATAGTTGTATTTTTTTAATACCTGTAGAAGAAGAACATCTTTTTTTATAATTTAAACATTGGGTAGAGTAAGATAGACGTAAGTCTCTCGTAGCCTCCAGACTAAGCAATACTTCCCTTAAGACTTAGTTCTCATTTCCAATAATCCTGTTTACTTTCTGTTTAAATTAATGTTTGGGTGATTATTCGCACGAAACGTACCGTATTCAAATACAGCGATTGTAATGGTCTTCAAGCTTGAGTCAAATGTTTAGATCGGTATAATATGAATAAAATAGTTTTCGATCAACATTTTCAACATATTAAGCGTTACTAGAACCATTACAAAACAGAGGCCTACGCTCAATAAATATAAAAATAAATGTTTCGAAGTTTTGATGAAATATGTGTTCTTACAAGTATTGCAAGTTTAAACGTGTGGATCGGAAGAGAAATATGAAACTTGTTCATAAAAATATAAACACCTTTTTTACGTTAAAAATAAAACTATAGCAAATAGCAAACAATAAAGCGCCCAACTACAACATGAATGCTATTTTTTTAAATACATGACATGAATGACGATCGTCAGACTTATATATCATTGAATGGGCTTATCCTTTAAACATTGCGTCACATGCGTTGAATTCGTGAACCATTGTGCGAGCGTTTGTGCGCCTGGCTTATTGGGGCTTCTTGTGCGCCAATGAAAAGAAATGTTGAACGTTTGAGGACAATTAAACATTAACATGGAGGCCAGTCTCGGATTAAAATGCCCTGAATTTATAACCATAAGCTGGACATTGCTAAAAATAGTATCAACAGTGTTCGAATCACTCTCTCATGTCATAATGTTTGATAATGAACCTTTTACCGTACAAGAAGTTGAACGATCATTGTCCAAAATGATAAACAACAAACGTTGTGGTGTTGATGGTATACCCGCGGAATTTTATAAGTATACTTCAAGCGAAATAACACCGTATCTATGTGTACTGTTTTACAAAATTTTCGATTCAAGTAATTTTCCAGAATCGTGGGGAACCAGTTTTATATGCCCTATCTTTAAATCGGGAACAACTAATGACCCTGGAAATTACATGGGCATTTCCGTTACTAATACTATGTACAAAGTATTTTCTGATTTAATTAATACACGTTTATACTCTTGGGCCGAGAACAATAATAAAATCGACGAATCGCAAGCTGGCTTCCGACATGGGTACTCCACGACTGATCACGTGTAAAATTGCAAAGGAAATCTATATGCTCAAACGATAATAACACACACTCAGTTGAGCACGCTGTTACCAATTGGTTATCGTGTAACATCGGCACCAGACAAGAAGACAAAACAAGTTCGACAATATTTACCTTCTTTATTGACGAGTTATCTGCCTTTCTGCGTGAAAACTGTGGATCGGGTATTTTTGTTACAAATCAAATTCCCGACATTATGTGTTTAATGTTCGCTGATGATATCGCAAATTACGCGGAAACAAAACAAAAATTACAAGACCAAATCAATTTAATAGAGATTTTCTGTAAAAACTCAGGGATGACGACGATAGTGATCCACCGCAAGTCAGTTTTTTTTTCAGCCGCTGTGAGAAGCTCATCCATGAGTCCTAGCTATAACGTGGACAAATTATAAATACTTGAATTATTACACTAACACTCTACGTTGCTATTCCAAGTTAAATAAAGCAAACCACACTCAGAGATGCTTGTATAATGTTGTGAATTGCCATAACATGAATGCACTTTTTTCAAGCATTCTGGTTTGCGCATCAGTCTCGGACA
>VMBQ01000628.1:50898-86141 GCA_007657795.1 Dreissena rostriformis
TATTATTAGGTATCAGAAATATTAGTTTTCCTTTTTACTCATAATATATGCTATTATCCGAGATAGATATCCAAGAGTGTGCTTCCAATCCATGCGCCAACGGAGGCTCGTGTACAGACGCCCTCAATGGCTACAATTGCACATGTTTGTCCGGATATAGAGGGACGCATTGTCAGACAGGTAGGCTGGTTATTAATCAGGTTGTGTAGTGTAAGGTGGTAAAGGACAGCAATTACAATGCTTTGTCATGAGATGTCAAAAACGTATAAATTATATTAATACACCAATATTGTTAATTAAGCAGTACGTTAACTTACATAATGGTTCAAATGTGTGACATTTAAATGTACACTGCTGATAGTGGGCACAGTGTACGCAAATGTGTGTAAGTCAGATGAGCGAAATAATGGCATAGATTAAGAAAATCTTAATAATTTGATTTTGATACCTCGCGTTGAGTAAGGCTATACTGTTAGCCTTTTTTTGTAAAAAGTGTGAGAGGTTTAGTTACTTTTTGGTAATTTGTTTCGAGAACACTGTGGTCCCAAATCAAACATATTACATGCAAAAATACTCTTTTAAACACACAAACAACAATACGTACGGGTCGTTAGCATATGTAACATGAGAGACTGGATACATATCGAATGTTAACCCGATTGTTTGCCAGAAAAGTGGTCATCAGCAAACTGCGTTGCAAAAGTTGTTGATTTATTTTTTGCTTCATAATCATCTTCTTAAAATCTTTTCAATCAATAATTGTTATGTCTGATCTGTTGACGTATTGTTTAGTACAGATTCAATATGTTTTATATAGATAGTTATTTTGAGGTGATAAGTTTTAAATACCGTTACAAGATTTATTTGTCATTATTAATATAATCAAAATTGCATTAATTAAAATTAAATTGCAATATGTATTTTTAAAGAAAATGACCATTATCGTTTTTAATTTAATTCTGTTTAAATCGAATGTTTGTTAGCGTAAACCAGCATTTATTTGGCGTACTGTGAGTGGAAAGAACAGTCAAATTAATTGTGTATGTTTTGTCACATAATGATTGTGGTTCTATTCTCTCAATTCTCAATGGAGTATACACTTTTTTGAATACAACAAATACCACGTACTCACCATCACATGTCATATTTGCCAGGGATCCCCTGGCAAATATGACATGTGATGGTGGATATGAATCCAACGTAAGCCAGATTATGTGCCAGAGCAATGCGTCTTGGGAAAAAGCAAATTGCTTTCAATTATTATATATAACATTTCATTTGCGATGCTTTCTTCAAATATTGGCATACGTCTGTGGAAATTTATTTTTATCACACATGCAATCGTGTAGAACTTGAGGATTCATGT
Source organism: Dreissena rostriformis (assembly GCA_007657795.1). Classification (NCBI taxonomy): domain Eukaryota; kingdom Metazoa; phylum Mollusca; class Bivalvia; order Myida; family Dreissenidae; genus Dreissena; species Dreissena rostriformis. The sequence goes on from VMBQ01000628.1 coordinate 52,265, forward strand.
GCGAATATTTTTGCGCCACTTAATGCAGTAATGAAACTTTTAATTCAAATAATTTAACACAAGCTATTATATTTTGTTCAAGATCGATAAGAGGAATTATAGTCTTGATATTTCTTACCTCGGATCAAATAACGTGAATAACGTTGTACACAATGTATAATTTATATAATAAAAGAAACTATTGTTGGTTGTGTGATTAGCAAATACGAATCGGGAAAAAGAAACCTGCGTTGCAAAAGGATCATATCTAGTTCTTTAATCATTCGGCGTCACCTTGTATTATATGAATAATGCTGTAAGATTGCATTTTAGTACACATGTGACGCTGTATGGATGTTGCCTATGTAAATACATTCACCCACTTGCAGCAGTTATGAGTATATAAATCGTATCAAAGAATACACAATACATGTTCTTTATAAAGATAATTTAGAGCAATATGAGTTTTCAACAAATAACTTTTCGATCCTGAATGGGGCATGCACTCTTTTAAACACAACAAACACCACGTACTTATCGCTAGCAAATGTGAAATTTGATACTGGATATGAATCGAAAGTGAGCCAGATTATGTGCCAGGCAAATGCATCGTGGTCAACAGCAAATTGCGTTGCAAAAGGTAATGTTTATTTTGTTAGTTTTGTGGTGCATTACAACGTTTTAATTAATACTTATGATGTTTTGTTTCTGTTGTCATATCGTTTAGTACAGATTCAATGCGTATTTTACTGATTGTCATTTTGAGGATATGTTTATACACCGAAACACGCTTTATTTGTCAATATTAATTTAATTAAAATCGCACTCATGATGTTGTATGATGTGTAATTTGAAAAAAATGACAATTATCGTTTCATATTTCATTCGACTTAATTTAATCGATTGCTTGATAGAATAAATATGTATTTTACAGTTGTATTGTAAGTTGAACAAGCGTTCAAATTCATCATTTGTGTTTTGTTTCTTTAAGACTGTGGTACCGTTGCCGCAATTCTGAATGGAGTGTACACTCTTAAAAACCCACGAAACACCTCTTACGGATCGCTAGCAAATGTGACATTTTTTAATTATTATAAACCTAACTGCATGCATAACCGTCTCTGTTGTATCATAGAGAAAAAAACACGTGTAAATTTGTTTTACTAACGCACGCAATTCGTTTAGGTTAGGAGCAACTTTGTTTCTTGTAAAAGGGATTCCTGATAACCATTATACATATTCTATGGTATTACTTTAATTGGCACAATAAATGCAGCTACTGTTCGTCTATGTCTTAGTGGACGAAGTTAATTGTTCTGAAATAAACACCTGATTAAAAAATCATGGTATAATATTGGACTTACTTATTAAATATTATGTATTTAGGATTTATCTCTAAATTACTACTTTTCATCTTCGTTTACCTACCTCGGTGGCATGAATAAAAACGCGGGCGCGTGATATCCATATTTTTCAAGGAAAAGGATGAGTGTATATTTTTGCGTCAATGCCTTCCGATATAATTTTGTTTCTTATAAAATCAATCTATTTGAGATTGTGATTAAAGTACAAACTTGACGAACGGTGTCATAGATTTATTGGAAGGAACGATCTATAAGCAAAACGCAATATTGCTATGTAAAACTGGCTATAGATAAGTTGAATTCCCAAACAGACAATGTATATGCATCGAATCGATCAAATGTATTGTGTTTAAGAAAAGGTCGAACACATTGCTTTTGTAAGCTCAACTGGACACGAACATTTCAATCAAAAACATTTATGTGTACATGTAGTTGTTATCTGTCGTCGTCCGTCGTTTTTGGCATTCTTAAAAAATTCAAATGGTCTACATATACAGAACATTGTTTCAAATGTTTCTTTGTTATCTAATGATTGAACGTAAATCTACATTTATATATCGTGATTTAAGAACAAAAAAATAATAATGTTTAAGAGTAAAACAACATCAACTAAATGTGTTTGTTGTTAGGTTAAACAACAAACAGCGATTGGGATGGGCGGTGCTTGGTTCACAATTTTGTCTTAAAAACGCACAATATAGTAAATGTTCATAATATGACATTAGTTTTTAAAATTGAGTAGTTCAAGCAGTTAAAGTATTTTGACGTCTTGCGTAATACGCTTTATTTGTTAATATGTATTTAATCAAAATCGCTCTTCTGATTCTGTATGTTGTGTTATTTGAAGAAAACGACCATTATTGTTTTTACTTATATTCGATTTAAATCGATTGCGTTTTAGTGTAAATTAGTATCTAACATTTGTATTGTAAGTTGAAAGAGCGCTTAAATTAATTATGCATAGTTTATGTATTTTAATATGTAGTCCCATTCCAACAATTATGAAAGAAGTTAACACTCTTTTAAACACAACAAAGCCCAATCACATTTGACATATTTTCGTGTTTTTTTTTTAAATATTTTTAACACTACATTGTAAAAATACTTTCTTTGGCACATGTCTCTAGAAAACGATTTTACAAGTGACGTCTTAAAATGTCATTTGTTTTACTAAATAACACCTGTGGACTTTACGTTCCAAAGTATATATAACATGAAAAGCGCAAACAATTCAAAACAAAATAATGATAGACATTCTAATGCAAATAAATTATGAAAATCTTCGGAGCATTAGTGTGATCTTTCATGTATCGAATATATATGTCATGTTCTGTTTACAGTGAGCGTAACAAGACTTGTGAATCAGGTGCGTGTTGTTAAAGACGTTTAAATGTATTTGAATATACATCATTTTTTATAATGCCAAATACTATTTGATTCGTTAAAGTTAAGGTTTTGATAAAACATATAACAAGTTAATTTGTGCAGCATATGCATTATAGAGACGCATATCTGCCCGTTTTTTTAAATCTGAATTTCATTTTGTACAAATGTTGAATGGAAGAAACACGTTTTTCATTCTTTTATCATTAATATAATGCCTAGACATAGCAGTTATGTTTCCTTTACGAAATTTTAGAGACGCATTCATGGCATGATTACATTATTGATTTACATCTTCTTCTCTTTATTGATTCAAAGATACGTAAAATGACTGTAAACGTGACATCGTCCGAGATTATCGATGCGTTGTCAGACGTTGCTAACGTTACGGAATATGACACAACTCACACCTCGTCCGAGCTGCTCACAAACGCTGAAATAACTTTATTAACAGATGCTTTGGACTTTGTTGCAAATCTTGTCCTCATCAATACAAGTCTAGCTACGAGTGATGTTGCTGAGGTAAAATGTGTTATTTTATTTGTATTATTTACATTGCTATTAAAATGTTCCATCTTAGTATGTACTTGCAAACTAAATCAACTCATGACCTTTTTTCTTTCTCAAAAGCTTGATGAGGAATTCCACGTTCGAATTCCTGTGTACAAATAACCTGACTCAAATTTACACAAAAACGCATTTGTATCGTAAATTGAGAGTTTCTATACAATCTGGTTTTCAATTCCACTGTATTTTTTATAGATCTCAATTGTGTGACATTGTCATTTAACATGTATTGTAAAATGTTGTTTTTCATTATTTTTGTCAGAAATTTCTGCAGTCGGCCAGTAATATCATAGGTATTATCATAGAAAAGGAAAACAATGGCACGTGGTTGACGTTCAAACAAGCGGTAAAAATGTGTATAATTATTGTTTTGATATACTTCCATATTACCTTATTCATAATTATAAGTAATAAATCAGTAGACGAATTCGTTTTAACGATAAAATTGACATATATTTTGAGTTGTTAACGTATGTATTGTGCAAGCATACGTAACAGTGTTTATTGATATAATGCAATGTAGTAATGCTACCGAATGTATTTACAAAACCGTTTTCATTTATAGAATGAGAATACTACTGAAACACTGTTATCTTTAACCGACAAGTTTGGATCGGCAGTGCGTAAAAGGCTATTAGATAATAACATCGACAAAATGATAGTTGTTACTAAGAACATTGCTTTCGAGGTTATGAAAGTAATCAATGGGACCGTATTATTTCCCGACAAGTATGTTCAAAACTACACAAATAACGACAGTGAATGGATTCTTCAATCAAAGAACAGAATATTCTTAATATTAAACACAAGCGCATTAGGTAAATAAACATATTGATACATATTGATACTGGACATCTAGGTTTTATAAAATACGTTATAAAAAAGAGTGATCGTTATTCTTAAATTAGTTATTTATTAAGAATAGTATGTCACCTTTAAAGAGTAAAATGTTGATGTACACTAACTTTAAAGTATGGAGGGAATAAATAAAATGTGTTTGTTATATAAGAGCTCCACAATATTGTTTGGGTTTTCATCTGTAAACGCACACCTTTCAAAAGTTACGTTTGTGATGACATTTTAGATGATGTTGTTGCAACGACAGTGATTTACAAAAATTTGACTGCCGTGATGCCTGCTAGATCTGAATTCAATAGGTAAGCATCTTTCAATATAAGAATGTCTAGTTTCAATGTTAAAATGTACCTATTTCAGTGTCCAAAACATTATTTTGAGCAGACTATAGGTTAACCCTACGTCCGTAATGTATGTAAAAATGGAGACGCTTTGAATATGTCAGCATGATTTAAAAAATACATTTATAAGGTAAAACACTCACCATAATTTCCGTCGACTTGTTAATAATATAATGCGATAATCTAATTTAATTTATGGATACCCTTTAAACGATATAAATAGCTTGACCAAGATTCGAACGTGGCATAGATATTCTTATTATTAACATTCTAACGAAGATTCATCAATATCGATTCGTATCTGCCTTTTATAGAGTGTTTACCACATGTGATCTGCTGACCAACTTTTAAGACACACTTGTCCCACATTCAAACTTTGACTTAATATTACCTGTTTGAAGGCATAAGTCATAACAATATTATGCAAGACCAGCAATTTCCCCAGAGGACACATTTCAGGTGAATTTTAATAAAATAAAATTGTATTCAATACTCCAATAACTTAACAAGTACCTAAGGTATAACAAATTTTGTATTCTCTCAGTGCGTTAAAATACTAAAGCTACTTGTCATTGTTCAGATTTGGGATACTTATCAATGTTAATGTCAGATTATGGAACACTTTTTTCCAGAAGATGTTGCAGGTCATGCCATTGTTATTTAAAATATATATAAAATCATCATAGCTATACCCTACATAAGATATGATCACGAAACTCTGTAAACACATTGACAAAATAAATTGCCTTTTGTCTGTATGGCCATCCGTTCTTATTAATGTTCACGAAACTTGACATACATAAACAAAATGATCATGCGTTTTTACATGATCCTAACTTTCTGAAGAAGAAGAAACATGTTATGTAACACGTGCACAAACTGGAAATGCATAAAAAACTATAATTACTCGAATATCAAATAAATTATAAGCATTACACGTGGTAAATGAAAAGCAATGCGGGGTTAATGCATTCAATTTGTTATCGGAATTTATTGGTCATGTGAATGTGAAAGATATACTGATACTGCTTCTAAAACGGACCTAGAAGAGCACACTTACAGTGTAGTGGTAGTATTTGGGATATTATTAAAACTTTTGTATTGATATTTTCAACGAAATGGATTTTTTTTGCGAGGAATAATGTCAAAGCCTTAATGCATGACACATGAGCACATATGCATCCTTAAGTTTTGATATGTTCAACACCGTTTGTCGTTTTTCCGCTTTTCTGAAAACAAAGTGCTTAATGTAAGATATTATAATCAGTCTATGTCCGTTGTCTGTCGTGTCTCGTGCAATTTCGTCATATGTTGCGGTTTGTCAAAATATAGCTTGCAACCACTCTTTATGCTTATGTTGTCTCTCAATCTTGATGAAACTTGATCTTAATGTTTATCTTAACAATATCAAGACAAAGTTTGAATCTGGGTCAGTTGTGTCTTAAAACTTGTTAAGCAGATACACTCTTTGAAAACCAGTGTTACCAGTCTAGACCGCACATTTATGATTCAACTTTATAACCCTTGGTCAGAATTTTTATATTTCGCAATATACATGCACATTTTAAATCTGGGTCATCTGGGTTTTGGTCAAAATGTCAGACCTTAGTTAATCACTATAACCACTGTAGTTGGAAACCTGGTTTTCATTCTATAAATTGCATACATTACCTAATCGGGATTCAAGTGTCTATATAATGATTATTTTGAAAAGGTCTAAGCCATTATGTGATATAGGTAAAGTGGGTTAAAAATCTAGAAGATCGGATTAAATCTAAGAAACAAACTTATTTCCTCTCTAGAAGCCACATTTACGTTTTGATATTGATGAAACATGATCAGAAGGTAATCTTGTCGAAATCTAGGCGATTGCAAAAAAATATGCAAAAATTGTCATTCACAAACATATGTCGAAGCAGGTGGGACATTTGGGGAGACAAACATTGTTACAACTCCAGTATCAACATGTGTGATTCAATCTGTATGAAAATTGATCGGAATGTTTATATAGACAATATCTAGGCAAAGTTCTTATCTGGGTCAAAACCGGTAAAAATCTTATTCATTTCGTCAAATCTTAGACAATCACTGCAATCTTGCTTGGGGCCAATTGACGCATTGGTGTAAACACAAGTTTAGCATGTTAATGTTCATAATATGAAGACCGAGTTCGGGTACATATGATTCAACAACTGAGTAACCCGGTCAACTCTTCGACAATGGGTTAACTTTTAACACTGATGAGAACTTTAGTTACGGCTTACGATGTGTCGATCTCATGAACGTTTTTCTAATGCCGTTTGTCATTCATTTCTTAATCATATTCTTTACACTCGTTTGTGAGACTTCCAGAGTTGCGTTTAAAAACTATTATTAAACACAAGTTTAACGGTCTGTTAAATATATGAGACGGATTTCTGTGAACAATTGTATAAACCAATCATTAGGCGCTTTATCTCAAGCACCGAACCGTTTTCCTTTGGTTGTACGATATTGCGCTGCCTAAGTGGCATTCGATCGACCCTTTTTAATTTAATGTGTAATATATCCAGGCAAGGTTTGAAGCCTGATGTTAAAAAACTATGCAACCGGGTTTTCAATCTTGAAGTAAAATTTATTATTTACCTCTCTAGAAAGCTTATTTGATATTGCTGAAACATTATCAGATGGTTAATCCATGCACTATCTAGGCCAAGTTTGATTCTTGGTGTTTTAGAAACACCTTGTATCATTTCTAGTAGCCACATGTATGATTCAATCTGAGTGAAACTTGGTCGAATAATCTATCTGGACAATATATGGTACAGTTCTTATCTGGGTCAGGTGGAGGAAACGATAAGTCACCGTGTGATATCTTAGATAATCTATGTAATCCAGATTGAAATACATGGCTTTCTGGTATAAAAACAATGATAAAATGATAATATTCATTATATGAAGACCAAGTCCGAATTTGCGTCAATATGGGTCAACCACTGTGTTTGCGGATTAACTCTTTGACACTTGGTCTGCTTTAAACATCGGTGGGCGCTTTAGTACCGATATGCGATGTGACGATCTCCTGAACATTTTTTAATATATGTTTCTTTCATTTCTTAATCTATTTCTTTCACGATCATTTGTTAGACTTTTATCGTGTGCTATGCTGTATGCCCAGTTTCACTAAAACTATGATAAAGCACGATTTTTACGGTCCGTTAATCATTTGAGACGGATTTATATGGCATAGTATTTACATCAATGATAACTTATATTTACTCAATCACAGAACTGTTTTACTTCGGTATTACGATATTGTTCTACGTCGATGGCATTTGCTCGACCCTTTTGAATGTAATGTGTACATTTCACATATTGTTTGAATCCCTGAACAGGAAATTAATTATAATTAGCTTCTATTAAGAAAATCAAGTGCTAGATGAGTTAGCAACTGTTCACAAACATTAATAATAACAATATTTTATTTTAAACTAATTCTACCAATAATCTACAGATTAAAATAATAATAATAGATTAACGGCTTGTTAACGAGTTTAGGTGGTTAGTTATGTAAACATTAAAATAAAATATGAAGTGCAAAAAAAATCCTTAAGGCGATGTGAGGTTTAGTTAATAAGCCCATACTAAACATACTTAAATTATAATCCATTTATTGGAAACTTATAACATATTTTGCACTTGATATGTACACTTAAATGGTATAAAACATGTACGTTGAGTTAATTACAACGTGATATTACTTATTTATCTTTATGGAAAAAGAATAATTACGAGGTGAACAAAGTATGGTGTAAAAGTTGTAAACGTTTAAATTTACTTATTTGTGCATTTACAAGCTTTTTTCCATGTAAAACGCATGACTATCTTTGTCAATTATTTTAACTTAAGCAAATGCTGTGTTGCATATTTTCTGCGTTTAATAGTAGTTTATTATGCCAAGGACATTACTTGTCACCAAATAGAACGCGCTGTCTTGAGGCGTTTGCAAACACAACACATTTGTGGCAGTTTTCTGTTATGTGTGGTTCTGCGTCAACGTAAAACTATATTCCTATCAGCCACTCCTGGTCACTTATTCACTTATTTCTTCGAGAAAACACAATTACGCGCACCTATTATATTCTTTTTTGCACAACACGTGAGTGAGTACCATATAACAATCAATCCTACAGTTTCAATTATTAAAACATAAATAAAAAAATATTCAGTTTAGCAGGGTTATAAAGCTGCAAGATAGCAGCAGAAGTTAAGTCAATTGAATTCTTACCAAGAAATCGTTGCTTTATAGTGGTTCATATATACTTTGAATAGACAGTTGTTCACCAAATATATGCCATTCAACATTTATGTTTTAAATGTCATGTAGCGAAGTATATTCAATACTATGTTTTCAGTTTAAATTTTCAAGTCATGATTTATTTTCAAACCTAATATTCCCAAACTTCAGAAACGTATAAAGTCTCATAATAAGTGTTCAGTTCAACTTTACATTCTTTTATGAATGTCAATACTCGAAACTCTTTGTTATACACACCAAACAGTGTGTACACATGTTTACAAATAACAATCTGATTGACAATGAGGTTTTAGTCAAAAGAAAAATTCGCTCGATCATTACAACAAAAGGCGATACAGAAAAATCCGTTTATTATTGATTATTTATACGTTACCGAGTTACTCATGCAGCGCGAATTGTGGACGCTACAGAAATTTAATTGCAGATAATCATAGTTTAATCACTTATTTATTCTTACAGAAATCGGATATTTATCATTTTCTTCAGCATAGGCACTCTTTACTGACCAAAAATTAACCAGACAATTCAAAACTCTTTATTTACATGGTACTGCAACATGAAAATGAACTGTATAATTACAATCTGCAAATTATATAATGCAAGTGTTTATCGTCTGCGTGCTATGTTTCAGCTCATCGAATAATGACGTCATCGTTAACGGCCCTGTCCTGTCGTGTTCGATTTCCAACGAGTCTCTCAGATTGGCCCCGCCAATTAGTCTGACTTTTGAACATGGACAGGTTAATATATACAATTTATACAATTGCCTCTCACATTAAACAAAACAAATTGATATGTTGTTCAGTTTCATAAATTGTTTTTTGCCATGTGTTCATTTACTGTTTTGATATACAGACAAACTTCATCAATGCTTCGTGCAACTACTGGAAGTTTAGTAGGTAAGTTGCTTCTTCGATGTAACCGACTTAGGTGACGTTTGACCTAAACTAAAATTATTTCAGCATGTATGCAGTATTTATATGTAACCGCTCATTGCTAAAATCTAAAATCGTATAGCACGTTGTACCAAAGTTCTAACCCCATGAATACGTATTAGCTTGAGAGTACATTGTATTCCAGCAGAACAAAAGTTTATCGCCGACATGTTAACAATAGTACTGTCATATTTAGAAATTTTACCACAATAGAAGCCACAATTATCACTCAATCTTGATGACGCATGGCCAGAATGTCTATTCTGAAGACTCAGTCTGAAAATATCTTGAATAAGTTTAAATTTGGTTAATGTTCTTTAGTAATAGGTCACCATGGCAAATCTTACAAAAACCCTAGCACTATGATAGAGGACACATTTAGGACTCGATCAAGAGTAAACTTAGAGTCAGAAGGTTTATCTTGACAACAATTAGGTCGATTTTGAGTCTCGGTCATGTTTGTGCAAAAACAAGGTCAGATCATAGCAAAACCTAGGAACCACTATATAGGAACCAATATTAAATCTTGGTCACTTGAATTGTTGACCGTTTGGCAGAATCTTGAAATTATGAGGCCAAATTTGAATCTAGGTCAGATTTTTTTATAAACAAGGCGACCAGGTCAAATCATAAGGAAAACTCTATGGTCATATTTATGACCTAGTCATGACTAAAATTTGTCAGAAGATTTATCTTAACAATATACAGGCAATGTTTGAATCTGCTTTAAGTGTGGTCAAAAGTAGGTCATTTGGTCAAGTCATCGATAATTGTTGTCCGTTAATAAATGTGTGCGTTTAAGAACCATGGTGGCCTTTTTATTGCATTTATGCCGAAAATCAAGGAGTTATTAATGCCAACGCCGATTCTTTGGACATCTCATTTTTAAATAATAACTTGTCTTTTTATTTCTCCCAATATGCTTCGTTTTATTGGGATTTAATATTTTAACATATTAATATTATAAACAAATCTTATTGTATTACGCATTTAATTCCGCATCGATGTGCTGGTAAGAAGAGCATGTTGTGCGCCGCAAGTTAAGATCATTTTAAAAAGTTTGATTTATATTTGTCAAACTTTGACTCGTAAAGGAAATTCCGAAAAATTCCGAAAAATTCCGAATCAATTAAGCTTAATTAAATTAACCGATGTGTCTCGGTTTGTGTTAGCTTATCAAGCAGTTTTGCGCCAGTTAAAGATAGATATTTGGATGAAAAAAGGTATTTGCTAATTATTTGCGAAGAATATCATTTACAGAAATTCACTTTTTCCCTTTAAGTACGTTTCTAAGTTCTAAAACACAATACAATGATTTTACGAGCTGTTTGAAAGAATAACGATGGTTTTATTCAAATTCGACTTGATTTACATGCATGTGGTTTTGATAGTGGAATTGGAAAAAACATAAACATAAACTAAACACGAATTTATTTAGCTAGTTATTTATTTGTTCAGTTTTATTTTCTTACATTTAAACAACTACAAATAAACATAGATATGTAAACTTTACACTTGTTCGTGTATTTTGTTCGTAAACTACCACTACTCTCCATTATTTAAGATATTTTGTTATATTGATTTTTGAATTTGTATATTTACTGTACGTTTAAAGATTGCATATAAAATTGCTTCTTCTTCAAAAAAGATAACACGATGATAATAAATACATGGACACTAGAATGCTAATTTTAAAGAAATTGTACATGAAAATAAAAAAGTTGTTTTTACAATGCAAATATTTTCTTTAGTACAATCGAAAACCCATTATTTACAAAAGAAAGATTTACTATTCTAAATCTTAACTTTTGTTTGAAGATGTTTTTTTTCGACCCTAGACATAATTGTATGGTTCGGCAATAAATTTGAGTAAAAGTGTCGGTAATTGAATCAACTTGATCTTTATGAATTTTGTTAAAGTAATCAATATGTTATTAATGGTGCCATTAAGAGATAGTTTATTAAAATTATTCAATAACCTTTCTTCTGCTGCTTTCTTAATGTATTCTGACATAAAAAAGAAGTATACATTTTTGCCTCACATGAACATTGAAAATGTATTATCTTACATTACAGTCCATGTTATGTGTTATATTATATTGAAATTAAGTAAATGAGTGTGTGGCTAATATGGAATTTTCGGTGTAAATAGACCAGGGTACTGGGCCAGTGACGGTTGCAAGAAACGAGATTCCAATGATACGATTACTGTCTGTGAATGTGACCATCTCACCAACTTCGCTGTCCTCATGAGTCCTTTTGTTGAGGTAGGCTCAAACATACCTGCGAGATAATTTGGACACTGACTGACTAGTGTTTTTTGTCCGATACGTTATTAAACTAAATAACATAGCTTTTTGTTAGATCCTTTGATCAACTTTGGTGATTAATCATTTTAAATGCACCGAACATAATAAAGCCAGCTTTATTACCCCATAAATAACATTAGAAAGGACATTGTTTGTGTGATCTGTAAACACTAGGAAACAACCATTACATCCTTAAACATATTCACATTTACGTGCATTTGTTTCATGGATAAGGATACGTTTCTTTCAAGATATTTAAGAGTATTCATCGATCTTTAAGCTAGAGCCATATTCTACAGTTCCTTATTTCAAGATTCTAGATAATGCTTTTCAACAACTCTGTTCCACAGAAGCAAAATCAAAGTTTGGAATTGTATGCATTCGCAGCAAATGAAAATTAAAACATATAAATATAAAAATTCACGAATAGTCGTGCAAACGTATAACTAATTTATAAAACATGAAAGCGCCTTAGAACCATCAAGGTTATAAAAATGGAATATGCAATTACAGTTTGTTCAATCGTTTATAAAAATATCGTATTTTAAATATGGTTTTGGGGTATAACGCAATGTTTTTATTAGAATGCAAATGCATTTCTTCATCATGGTATAGTGCAAAAACTTCTATGTGCAGAGTTATGAATATATGGTATGATAGGTAGTTAGGAAATATACCTTCAGTATTATCCATTATAAATATGTATTAGTATTATCGTAAACCCTTAATCCAGAGATTTTTAGTTAAAGAAGCGAATTTATTTTCCAGGCCCATGTGAATTCCAAAGCCGTACGCATAGTGTCGCTTGTTGGCCTTTCAATATCAACGTTTTGCCTACTTCTGACGATTATTGTGTTTGCAAAGCTTTGGAGGTTTGTATATGCAGGATTTTACGAGAGTTTATCTAATATTAACTTTTAATAAAGTACGCTTGTTTTATACAATTTGGAGTATATATATATAAAACAAAGACAAAACAAACAAAAGCGTATGTTAAACGGGTTATTATACAATCACCCAATATATTTTAAATATAGTTTAAGGTTGCACTTTATTATCCACACAATTATTATTATTGCGCAAGCAAAACAATGTGACTACTTTCAAAGTATCAATACAGTTTGATATTAATAATTCCTTAACAACTTTTTAAATATATTGAATTCAAATTTTATATTAATTTAGAAATATGATTTATGGTAAGTTCAGTAGTCTTTGTTCATAGCAAAACACTGCAAAGTAAAAACAATTTAACGTAAACTGTGAGATGTAGTATACAATTAACAGTATATATGCAGCAAACAAAAAGAGGTGGTTAGTTGAGTACAAAGTATGTTATTTAAATTGAATGCCTAAATACACACGCTTTACGAAAACTTTAGAGGATTTACTTTTTCAAAACTTTTTTCCCATGAACCTCGATCCTCTCATCCATATTAAGTATTCTTTATGAAAATAAATCAAAAAGCTTATCTTCGCAACTTAGCATACATATCGAATCATCGAATGAAAACTGAGATGAAAACAAAGCCATGTTGTGCCTCTGTCACTGGTTAAGGAGTGAATGTACAAACATTTCTACGAGTCCGTTTTTTATATTGCATCATGTCAAATGATTCTTTTCTAATTAAAATGTCTTGAAGAGATCGCCTTAATCGGCGATGATATAATGAAAGACATCTGACTGAAACGATGATTTCAATGAATTACATATATATACAACTGATTTACTGCTTCATTTGTTATATTATTTGAACACAATAAACATGTCGGGCAACATAATTTGCGTTCTACCAACGGATCATCCTTTTTTGCTTTGTTCGTGTCATTATTAGGCACACGAAAACATTTTACCTTATCATTTCTTCCCGCGCAATAAAATCCGTCTGATGATAGCAGCAACTTCTCAGTTTAATGTGAAGTGGTCATTAATCAAATGTTTTAAGACTATCCTTATAAAACGTCAGGTCTTCAGATTTGAACTCGAGTTTCTGAAATGCATACATGGTTACGATCGTCTAAAACTGAAATAAAAACGTGAACCCTTTTTTTTTAAAGTACTCGGCGTTTCAAACAATCTCAATAGTGAAAGAAACGTATCTGTTTCCTTTTTTCATGAAGACTTTGACTTATTACTGCCTCTTTCTTAAACATATGAAGAAGTGATCGTTTGGTCTTCGAATGAGTTCTTTAGCGCTGGAGACTTTATCATGGTTTCAAACAATATTTCCCGACATAACACGAAGTGTCTTTAGTAAACATTGACTGTGCTTGTGCCTTTTTTTCTATTTAATATCACAAATCATCTCGTTTCTTTTCCGCAAACTATAAAATAATGAACAAGTCGGAAATAAAGCTGATCAGTTTAGTGAGGTTTCAAAATAAGATAAGCGATCTATCGAACACTGCATCGCAGAAACCATCAATAATTCATGTTAAGGATGTTAATGTGTTAAATGATCTGTAAACTATTTGTATATTAACGCATAGGTAGCAAAACTACGTTTAATCTGAACAATTGGCTTTACACGTGAACTTATGATTGCGCAAAAAAATGGCGGTTTAGATAAAGGTGACTGACTAGGCAATTTATCAAACACTTAGTCACTAAAACCGTCAAAATGATCGCTTAAGAAACTGCAAAAACCAATAGTCATACATCGCTTAAATCATATTATTGCAAAACAAGATGGCGACTTGGTTAAGATGGTGGATGCCTCATACCGTCAAAATGGTCGATAATCCAAAGGCGGACTTCAAAACCTGGATCTCTTGACTCGAACCGTCAAGATGGCCGCAAAACCAATCAAAAAATTAGATGGTTGATATCACTCAATCAAAACCAATAAAAAAAACTTGTACCACCAAACCGTCAAACAAAATTGCGCTCATAATCCGTGCGCTTACGGTAAAACAAGACGGGGCTGTATATTGCGCTTGCACATGTCCTACGCGTACCTTCCGTCATTCGTTCTATGTGCGTCCTATTTCTTGTTCGCTCAGTTACTCTAGTAATTGGTAAAAAAACAACATAATTAACGCATTGTCAAGATCCAAAACTGTGAAGGAACTTCGTGTCTTATACAAAACTATGTCATATATGCATAGAACTTGAAATGTCCGTTATTATGATGGTATGTAACGGTCATGAAAGAGATTCAATTAGAGGTTAAATTTAAAGTTGTGCTATGTTTGTGCTTGTTGTTTCTCTTTCCGACATTAAAGGTGCGTATCCTTTGCATATATTGTAATTTTACGATTTAAACTGCTTAGTTTTAACTGATTCAGATACGTTCGGAGCGACAAATCAGTTTTGTTGCTGAATCTCATCTCTGCGCTGATTATATCCTACGCGATCTTCATTGGAGGCGTTGATCGTACGCACAACAAGGTTGGTGATGGAAGGGTTCAGCAATTGGCATGAACACTCTACCCAGCAATTAATTACACTCTTAATGTCGAAATACGAATATAAACAAAATACACGAATTTTCTATAAAAAGATTTAAACCGCTAAACATACGAGGTCCGTGTAATAGAATATCTTAATTTAAAGATTTATTCAGATGTGACAAGCGTTGAAGCGTTCATTGCTTCATGGTAAATATCAATGAATAATTAACATTACTTTAAATAATAGTTCAAATACTTTAAGCATACAGCATACATCATGTTAGTCAGGTTTCCTTATAAATTCAAAACAGTTTGTTATTTGTGTTCTTGCAAAACACAGTGGTAGTTTATATTTATTAATATTTATCCAATATGTCAGCATTTGAGCTATTTGTTGTGAGTGTATCATCTAATTATTTGTATAATTTATATTTTTAATTTATTGTATGATTTAAACACATTTCCATTTTGATTTAAGATGAATTAACGTGTTTACAGATTGTGTGTACGGTAGTCGCTGCTGCGTTGCACTACATCTGTACTGTCGTCTTTTGCCTCATGCTTGCAGAGGGCATTGGTATAACGAGAGACGTTATTATAGTTTTTGCTCAAACTTCAAAACTCCGACAACTGTTACTGTTTGCATGGGGTAAAACGCATTTTATTAACTGTTAATTGTTATCATATGTATATAAATTTATAAACGCATGCACCTTATACGTTCAGCCATGTTATGGACATGCTTTTTCAATCTATTTCATAAATTGTTATGGAATCAAACTGTCTGCATGTTGTAGCCTGTATACGGTGTTTCTTTGTAGGTCTTCCAGTAATAATAGTTGGAACTACACTTGCCATCACAAAAACAAATGGATACGGCGATGATCATTAGTATGTTTATTATGCTCATATATGTAACGACATATTATTTACACATAAATAAGTAATAGTCTAATTCGCTAAAATAGCACAAGTTTGCAAAATCAAGTAATATAATAACACAATATTCAAATCTAGAAATGGACTTTTCTGTTACATTTGTTAAAAAGTTACCTTAAAGAGACAGTTCGGGGTTATATTTATGGGCAGAATCGTAAGAAAACGTGTTTTTATTGAGGATATCACTGAAAATCCGGTTGAAATCGGTTGAAAACAAACAATATAGCGATTTTTATTTTGGGATCGAGTACGGTAAAGTACGAAAACGACCTAATTAATATTCATGATTCGACACGTTAATTCAAACCTGAACAAACAAAATTGCGGATACGGGCGAATTTAGCGGAGAGAAGGTAAGAACAAATGCAAATACATCTGTTACAGACGGAAAATGAGTTGCAACGCTAAGTTTTTGCTAAATCTTTGTATTTATCATCCATATGCTAAAAAGGTTTAGCGAAAGCTAAATATAGATATTGTTTGCATAACTCGGAACGCTGCAATGATTTTCGCCTATTGCATGTATTTATGATCATTTATATATTATTTTATCGATTCAAAACCGATTTTGACCAGGTTTTCGATGTCAACCTCGATAACAATATATTTCAATGACTTTTTGTAAAGTTTATTTCTCGCTATAAGATTTATATGCAAAACAACGTTCTATTCCGCGAACTGTCACTTTAAGTCTCTCGTTATGTAATGCAGCGATGTTTTAAGACCTATATACACAATGCAGTTTCTTCCAGCTGCTGGCTGTCTCTATCTCGTGGACTCAGATGGGCATTTGCTGGTCCAGCTTTGTTCGTAATACTGGTAATTGTTTACTTATAATTATTTCAGGACAAAGCTTCGATAGTCTTGTAACTAACTTACATTCAAGGACGCTGGACAACTTGCATGAATTGAATAATAACAATATGCAGTACATCAACAAGCTTTCTTCGTTTTACGCAAATGAACAGCAGTAAACAAAAATAGTTTTGAATCATGTAATTATATGTTGTGTGTTTTCTTTTTCAGTTCAACGTCATTGTTTTGATTCTGCTGTTTAAAAAAATGTTTGCTCTAAAAGCCATGGTAGAAAAGCCAATTAAAGACAAGATCAAGTAAGATAAAAACACATTTAGTTCTTCTTTTTAAGTGTACCACGTATATAAGATCCAGATTCCGAAAATTAATTACACATGTATAACTTGTGTCATAAGAACAAACAACCTGCCATAAATACAAAACTACCATCAACATAGAAATCAGTCAATTAATAACGATTGTGTATGGAACATATTCTTAACACACGATAGCATGCAATTCCAGGAGAACAAATAAACAAAGTACATTACGTTCGTACTGATCGTGCAGTAATATATATACCGATCGTATATTGCCATAAAGCTCTTTCGACCAAATGTATTTGTAACCTTCAATATGCTTTTCGGTGAAATAAACTTCATATTCATTAATTAGAACATGTTCAATGAAAATAGTTTCGATGACGACTTTTATATATTGTTCTACAGAATTGAAAGGAGTTTGAGTAAAGACCAAAGTGATTGCATAATGTTTGTAGGAAAACCCTTTGGTCTTTGTGCGTTCTCATGCCTTTGATGGGCGTCTCCTGGATTCTCGGCATCTTCTACGTCAACGAGTCGGCCTCCTTCATGCAGTATGTGTTCGCAATCTGCAACGGGCTTCAGGTTGGTATTCATAATGCATCGTACCACTAAGTTTTATAAACAAAGTACCGTTCTGCACGATCAACGATTGCTATACCAGTCTTGACATGTGCAGTTAACCGCGTATGGATATTATCATGAAGATTTTCGTTCTTGCAAACTTCTGTTCCTTTCACCAACAGGTCTAACTAAATTTAAAAATAAGTGTTAACAATAACGTTCAACCTTCGTACTTACTTTTTAAATAGGTTTATGATTATTCTCAATATGTTGTGATAAGTAGGCAGATTAAATACTTCATCAGCATGAAGAAATATAATCTTTTGAATTGTTTGTTGTTATAACCAGAGGGCGTAATCACGTGATAGTCAAGATAGCGACGTCCATGCCGAGACAAGTATTTTTCGCCATGTTATACCCTTTATGACTTTTATTATATTTGTAAATGCCACTCACTTTCCAGCCATATCAGCCACTCGACTTTACTCGCTACAAACATTGCTTCGCGGAATCACAAAATTACAGCTCCCGCTAAGAAATTTCGTAGCGAGTAAAGTCGATATATAAAGTGAATACTAATACGAAATCTACGCTTATCACTTTCTTACTAATTTGGCTGGAAAGTGAGCGGCATTTAACAACTAAGCAACAGTAATATAGGGTATATAACGGCGATAAAATACCGGTCTTGGAGTGGACGTCGCCATCTTGACTATCACGTGACTACCCTTTCTGATAACGCTTAAGTTTTGTTGCAGGGCGTTTATATCTTCGTATTCAACTGCATTTTAAATGGACAGGTAAACGTCTTATGGTTTTCTCAAAATATTATCTACTTCTGTTACACTATAATCATGATTTATATATGCCATTTCGATTATTGCTATTTGCTCTGCATGTGGCAATTTTTATTTTGTCCGGCGAACGAGGTGAAAAGCGTATACAAATTATATTGGTTATAATGGTGCAATATCGTATTAAGTTTGATTTGCGCGATCGCAATTAATAATCAAGCAACTATCGAACGAGCAATTTACAGGCTCTTTACCATAGTAAATTCTACTGAAACTTTAAAACTTGACACGAAAATTATGTTGCGATATTCATGATATTGACTCTGTTTTGCGGCAGGAACATTTGACATAAGAATTATATTGTAATATCTGTTTTGCGTTATATAGGTCAGAGATGGCTTAAAGAGGGAAAGAATCAGGCAACAAAACAGATCAAAGGCGAATTTGGTAGAACTGGTAATTAACATTATATTATATTATAAACGAGGCAGCAGACACACGAACACAGTGTCAACATGAACATATGCAGTTTGTTTTATTTAAAAGATAATGCTTTTATGAATGTATAAGCCTTTTATGAACAAATATTGTAAACTATGTACCCATTATTTTTTTCGAAATGCCATCAACTAGTATACACAGTTAATGAATATCAATAATGAAACTGACTAGGATATGCTACATATTCGTATTTTGAATATTACACATTATTTTCGTTAAGTCATTCATAGTTATTGAAGTAGTTGTTTTCTTATTTATAGTCATAAATAAATAGTATATAGTATACATTAAAGTAAAGCTGTATTTACGCGAAATTGAGAATAAAAACATATGAGAACAAAAAGAACTAGATAAACAACATCAACTATTGTAAATATTTGAAACGTCACGCAATGATATCTATAATTTGTAATCACATGTTTGTTGACAGTGGAGAAAAACGTTTAAATCTTGAATATTAATAACTTGTTTTGCTCCAGTAATTAATCTTCTAAGATGTTTATTAATGTTTGATTTGAAGCATCCATTAATTCAGAACTTATAAAACAATTTTCCTGTACGGTGCTAAGCTTTTATTAATTCGCTACTCAGCGTATATTGACTAACAATATTGTATAATTTATAAGTCGTTATTTTAACGTATGCACAAGTAAAAAAGCCAACAGTTCAGATAAAATTCATATAACACGCTTTTCAACCGTTTAGAGACCATGCATGAGTTGTCTACTTTAACTCCATAATTGTGTATTAACGTGTATATGAACACTGAATGGAAAGTCGCACGATCATCAGAGGACGTGTTGACAAGCTTTATTTCAATACATGGTTTTTCAGAATCTACATAACGTGTCGAAAGAATCGGCCGGGGAACGACGTGATTGCGATTAAGACAACACTGAAACATATCCATCACTGTGTAATGTGCCTCAGTTTCGGGTCGACCTTCAAAACAAATGGAACGTATAACATAACGAGAAGCATCTGGCAATTACTGAAATAGGAACGACAAGCAACGTGCACATGTTATTAATTCATGTGCTTGATCTTGATGATAACACAGATCATGTGAAGAGAGTGAAATAGGAGTGTTCCATATCATGTTTTATTCAGATATCTTTATTATTACATTTGTACTTGTGAAGGACTTGAACGCACACCTAAAATCAACAATGCTTGATGCCTAAAAACTTGAGTTTACGTTCAGTTGTATCAAAACTCTTATTGCGCATGACATAATCGTTCCGTCTTGAAGGTTTTCGAAGGCTGTATTACCATTCTAGAGAAAAGAGATTTCATTTATATCGATCACATAACCAAATAATATTCACATAAAATGATTCAAAATATTTAACATTCATATTGTATTCTCTGTAAATATAATTTGTATGCATAATCAGAAATCATGATTTTATAACAATTTATATACTCTTGTTTTGTGTTTGTTTGTGCTTCATTGTTTCTATTCAAAAGATCATGCATCGTATGCTTTGATGTCGGACAAACTTATATATGAGTATGGTGCGTAAATATTGCATGTGAATACCGCATAGGTAAAACTTTTCGAAGAACCGAGTGATAATCGAGGTATACCTATACTATGTCAACGTTTAAAATGACTAATTGCAATATTGAACGTTGAAAAACGTGTACAGTTTAAGTTTAATCAGATTAATGTTAATGCCTCCATATTTGCGTTGTTTTAATGTTATAATATGTTGATATATCATATACTCACTACAAATATCAGCCGAGATTGAGACAATTTTTTCTCATATTACATGTATGTTGCTTTATGCAGTATGTTTACTTGAATTGTACGACCTTCTAATTAAATGTGATTATTCGTAATAAATATTAATCATTATCCGAGCATGTGTTGTTTTATCTTTCAAACATACTCGCTATTGTGTATATTGTGAATGTATAAGTACACTTATTAAATGTGTTATGAAGATGACATTTTTGTATTGATAAAGACCGATGTGTAAGCTTTATTCATTGTTATAGGAATTGAACAGTAATCCGAACGATAACATACGACCGCATAAATTGTAAA
This sequence comes from Dreissena rostriformis, assembly GCA_007657795.1. NCBI lineage: Eukaryota > Metazoa > Mollusca > Bivalvia > Myida > Dreissenidae > Dreissena > Dreissena rostriformis. The sequence continues at coordinate 73,657 of VMBQ01000628.1, forward strand.
TAAACTGCACGACAATTTAAATTCATCTTCCGATAGAAGAAATTATTAGACGGTTTATAGTCGTATAACATTCTTACCCCATAAGAAGTCACCTTGCAACGATAACGAGATGCATGAGTTAAGTGCTCGCAAGATGTGTTTATTGTAGTCTTTGACAGCGCTCATTTTCGCACTATTGCTGGTCCTTTACAATATACAGTTGCACTATTTTAATTCGACTAACTTAATTTAATTTTTAATAAAAAATGTATGCCCATGTATATCAAAAACCTGGAAAAGGAATGTTAACTTTAATTTCATAGGCATTTTCAAGGCTGAAACTATGCCGGATATATCTCTGGAGAGTTGTGATTTAAGACATATTAATATTCCCTCATTTGAGCCATTCGCTATCATAGCCGCCATGTTTTCGTCTGAATTGTTTTTCGGTTATTACTTAACACTACCTCGCCTTGTCCGCCGTAACCAAATTACGCCATCCCATTCTTGATTGATCAATTCGTGTATAAATATAAACAGCGAATAAGCACACACTTGTCTGCATGAATGATGGTGCTGATTTTATGTAAAACTATTGTTTTCACATTAGTTTGGGATAACACGATTTTCGCAAGACAGATTTGGTGTTTTCTTGTGTTGATATTACTTTCTCAATCTCGCGTTGTTTTTTTGGCAAAAAACGATGACCAGTGTTTCAGGGCCAATGCATTAATTAACAACTCATACATTCCCACAACTCAGAACTAAATTTAAAACTTCGCTCAGCCCGAAACGCATTGATATTTTGTTTGTTTTATACTACCGTATCGTGTGCACTTGTATTCATTAATAATAAATATAACAAGTCGTGATTCCAATGGGATTTTTGTCACGAATTGCTTTTGCTTGTGTGACTTTGTAGGGTTCACAATAAACGTTAATGGATGTTAACATACCGGTCAGTGGTGATTTTGTTTTCAAATGACTTTTTAAACATTTTTTTCTTAACAATTTCAATTAGTGCATTCAAGACAGTTGTTTATGCTGCTTATGTCAAATACGTCATAATTACTTTATTTTATTCGTCTGTGATCTTGGCAAAATATTCTATGCGAACAGCATTCATGTACACGGTTATGTGTACATCGTATTCTCAACTTTTCAAAATGTTGGCACCAATTTCAGACGTATTCAATGATTTATTCTTTAATCTTAAGATATCGGCACAAACTGCAAGCACAACTGTCTTTTTTGCACTAAAGATGTTTGCAAATGTATTCAATAACTTGAGTTATTTGCAAAAATAACGTTCTTACCGGTTGTTTACATTCTGTCCAGCCCGTATGTAAATCCATGTGAACCCCGTTGATCCTGTATCCTGTATAATTAGGTACATATGAAGAGGGATTGGAATAATGTAGCAGCTGAATACAACAGTACCAGCTCAGCAGGTGCTCCGTGTCAAGCAGGTAAGGTAAAGGTTACATACCACTTAATCGTTTGTATCCCTCGAAAGTTGTGCCTATTTCTTAAGAGTTCCTTTTCTCTTCTAGTTAAAAGCCATTTAGCGATAGTTATTTCCTGTATCCTTCGTGAGTCTTCAACATTTTTATACATTTTATTGGGGGACTACGTTTAAAAATAAACGTTTTTTGAAGCGTTTATCTAAGTACTGTGCTTTTGTCGAAACCTCACTGCCGAAACCCTATTTATCCGAGGTTGCTTGTATTTGGGCATATTTTACTGTCTTAGAAGTTGCGAGAAGGTATCTTTTCGTTGCAATTATTAGACGAGGACAGATCCATCTTTAAAATGATACCAGTCTTGCAAATTTTATATGTAGGAAAGGAAAGAAAATGCTTTGAAATGTTGCAATTTTATACATATTCATACTATATTCATAAATATATCAAGGCAGGTGGGTAGTGAAAATTGTTGCAACAATTCATATGTCTCACGAAGCTTCCCTTCAATATTTAAAGTTCTGCCATTTTCACGACATTGTATAACATGGCAAAGTTTTGTGCGTACACGTTTTTCATTTCTATCACTTCATCCATTTTGAACAACAGTAAGAGCATACGAATCTGAAACAGCAAATAAATGTACTCACGTGCATAAATATCAGACACCTTAAATAATTTAACTTTATATCTCATAGCTAAATAAAGCACTTTTATGCAGCAAAAGAAACTTTGGAATGAAACAGACGTCCGATTGTAAACCCAAACAAAATGTGAAATGTGTACAGTTTATAAATAAAAGTAAATGCAATATTATTTAAAGTCATACATAAAGACATCACTTAAAGCCACGTAATTTGTGTGATGCATGTCAGGCTAGGAGTAGAACCTGGAACCTACCCTGGGCTGCTATACCAATTGAATAACCTGACAGGTATTCAGGAAGCTTTTCATTTTATCTCACGAACGACTTCCGTGAGACATGTATAAAAATATACATGTGTCCAACACATCCATTGCCCAGAGCCCGAATTGGCACAAACATAACAACAAGGTTATTCAAAAGACACATAATATGATCACTGATTGAAAATTAGCAGAGCTGAGATCCTGTACTGAACCATTAAGTAAGAAAAATAGAGTAAGAATATGTAGAAAAATGTGTTCCGGACAAAAATATAACTTAGTCGCTGGTAATTTTTATTATTTAGCATATGTGTGATCGATTATTACTGAGCAAAATTGTTCTTACTCATATATGCATATTTGCATTAACGTACCAGTTATATTACGCTTATGTAATATAATACAATTCGTTCACGCTGAGTCATCACGTGCAATATCTACAGCGAGGAAAGGGTATCTAAATATACGAAATGCTTTATAAGCGTCAAGGACATTATCGAATTGTTCTTTGACTGAACTTTTTTAATTGTGTATGGAATAAATTAAAAACGTTATTCAATGTTTAGTCTCAACTTATACTAAAACAAGTCTTTTGAAGCTTTTAAAATTATATATACATTACCCCAAGTTTAATAAATGATGAACACTACATAAATAACAACACATACACCACCACCAACAATCGTCCCATATATTAAATCACCTTAAAGCTCGGACAATATGTTAGCGTTAGTTTTCTTTTTTTCCGGTGTTTCTTTCTTTGCAAACTTAATTAGTGATTTGAGTGACTTGTAATTATTATTTCCTTCATTCTCAATCGTCACTGGGTTACGAGAAAGGATGTAAGTTGTCAATACGCAGAATTCGGATGTAATTTAAACTGCGTTCCCACCAAATATAAGGAAAATCATACCCCAAGTTACGTGTAATGTTGAGTCATTTTACAAAACATTTTCAGTTTTTTTTTGCCTGTAGTATATTTAATCCCCTATTGAATACCTCGAGACATAGTGGCTGCATTAACTTTACATATGTATATAGGGAATCGAGTTTTATCGTTAAAAACTCCCGCTGTTAAGTCATGAATGTAAGAGGTATTCACATTTCATTTAAATAGATTTTCCTCAAACAGGTTTGAACAAAATTTACATCTAAAAGTTGTTGTGAAATGAAAAAGGGTTAACTAACATTATTTAAAGATTTCAACTTTTGATTTTTGTTTAGGCGTTTGTCTTTCCTTTTAAACGTATATTCGTTCTAACGTCAGACGGGTATAGTTGTACCTTCATTTTAGCTTTTCATAAAAACAAAAATTTAATTTAGAAAAAAAAACAACACCTAAACAATATGCATGTTGACTCAGCTATACGCGAAATGCTAAATTGAGTGTCAAATCTGAACAGGCTGTTCGTTGAACGTCGTCTACTAGGCCTCTAATTTACTAAAATTACATACGATTCTGAAACCTATTGGTATAAAACTTAAAATTGTTAAAGTTTTAAACTTGAAACATTTTTTTGCGCGTTATGCTTTTATTCGTTTTATTCGCTTACACAAGAAATGTTGATGGTTATTGCGGTGGTGGTAATGCTGATTCGAACGGAAGTTGTGCGTATGTGTGTCGTGCTGCTGTTAATGTCGGCGGTAGTGATGCTGATGTCGGTTGTGTTGATGCTGATTGAGTGGTGGTGGATGTGGTGATATTGATATCGTTAGTGCAGAATCATATGCTCTGAGATTCAGTCGAACAACCTTTCGAAAGAAAAGCACAATTTGTTATTAAAATTGTTCAAAGTATATGTTTCCAAAAGGAAACACATTATGTCATTTAATATAACTGTAGATGAAAGTAAGAATATGTAACAAAAACGTGTTTAGAAATGAAACACAATAGTGGGTGATAGTAAGTATATAGCATCTGTGTACTCAATCGATTTTTACTGAAGTACATGTTCATACTCATTTATATATTTGCATTAACGTACCCGTTTTATAACGCTAATGTTAAACAATACAATACGTTCACGCTGAGTCATCACTTACAATGCATACAGCGAGGCAAGGGCATGTAAATATACGAAATGCTATATAAGCGTCATGGCCATTAACGAATTGTGCATGAACTGAACTTTTTTTATTTTGAATGGAATACATTTAAAACTTAATTCAATTTTGAGTCTCAACTTATACTAAAACAAGTCTTTAGAAGCTTTGCGCTTTTATCAATAGGCTATCGTTTATCGTAGGCTAACGACAAGATCTCTCGCTGAGTTGTACTTAAATCTACACTTATATTTTGAAATAACCGCATCAATAACGAAAACAAACTAATATATAAATTGTAAATCGGTCTCAATTATCAAATGATTTAAAGGACTTTCATGAAGGCTATGCTACACCTATCGTAAAATAAGTGAAACTCAATTGCATATAGCATACACATCACAAAGCAGCTACACGTTATGTATATACTTTCCTCCAGTTTAATAAAATATGTACAAGACATTTATAACAACGCAAACACCACCAACAACAATCGCCCCATACATTAAATCTTCTTGAAACTCGGACAATATGTTAGCGTTAGCTTTTCTGCTTTATTTTTGCCGGTTTGTCTTCCTTTACAAAATAAATTTGTGATTCGAGAGACTTGATTCATTTATCCTTCATCCTCAATCGTCACTGGGTTATGTAAAAGGATGTTCGTTGTCAATACGCAGAATTCGGATGTAATTTAAACTGCGTTCTCACCAAATATAAGGAAAATCATACCACAAGTTAATTGTAATGTTGAGTCATTTAACAAAAGAGTGTCTGATTTGTTTTTGCCTGTGGTATGTTTTATCACCTATTGAATACCTCAATACACAGTGGCTACATTTACTTAACATACGTTTATATTGGATCAAGTTTTCTCGTGAGAAACTTCGGCTGTTAAGTGATAAATGTCAAAGGTATTCATATTTCAGTTGAGTAGGTTTTTCCCAAAAACAAGTTTGCACACAATTCACATCTATAATTGGTGTGAAATGAATAAGGATGTAAACTTACATTATTTTTAGGTTGTCACTTTAGATGTTTGTGAATGCGTACGTCGTTACTTATAAGTGTGCATTCTTTCTTACGTCAGATGGGTATAATTGTACCTTTATTTCGTGCTTTGCATTAAACAAAATTTTAATTTAGATACAAAAAACCAAAAACACTAACAATAACAAATCTCAAAATCTCAAGACGTGCATTTTGACTCACCTATACGAGAAATGCTAAATTGAGTGTCAATCAGCACAGGCTGTTCGTTGAACGTCGTCTACTAGGCCTCTAATTTACTAAAATTACATACGATTCTGAAACCAATTGGTATAAAACTTAGAGTTGTTAAAATTTTAAATTTGAAACATTTCTTGCGCGGTATGCTTTTATTCGTTACATAAGTACTGCTTGCTCATGACAAGGTTATAGTCATTGCGATTGTGGTGATGCTGATTCGAGCGGAAGTGGTCCTTATTTATGTATTGCTGCCGATCATGTCGGTTTTATGATGCTGATGTCGAGTATGATGAGTTGCGATAAGATTAGTGGTGGCGCTAATATCGGATGTGGTGACTTTAATATCGGTATTGCATATGCAAATGACAGTCGTTGCGATGTTGATGTCGGTGGGAATGTTGCGGATGGTGATAATGCTGATGATGTCAGTGGTGGTGATGCAGGAGTCAGTGTGGGTTATGAAAATACCAATTGTGGTGATGCTCATGCCAATGGAAATGATGCTGATGTCGGTGGTGATGATGATAAAGCAGGGGTAAGTGCTGCTGATGCGGTGTTGCTCATGCTGATACCGGTAATGATTTAAAGTTAAACTTTTGGTAATTTGATAGAGAATACCAAACAAATAAACAAAACACTTTATAATATACAACAAAAAACACAAATTACAATTGATAACAGTACTGAACTGAAATGGGAAAAACAATTGAATCTTAAATAAAATACAGACTGGAGAATAAAATATACAATCCTACTTAAGTCAACGATCGACACATATATGCGCAATTTTCAATATAAGTTCTTATCTAGAATAGTACCAACAAATAAATTTTGAACAAAATGCAGACTGAAAACGTGTAGTGCGAGTTTTGCCAATCAAATATTGAAACAATCGACCAGCTATTTTGGAAATGCACTTACATTCAAGAATTATGGACTAAACTGGAACACTTTTAAAAAGATGTGAACATTAAAATTAAATTAAGCAAAGAAATGGCCTTTCTTGTCTTTAACGACAAAAAAAGTATAAAATAATGTTCTGAATTTTATACTGATTTTAATGAAAACGTTTATATTCAACATGAAAATAAAAAATGCATTCCAAATTTCAATATTTTTCTTAATTATCTTAAGATAAAAATACAGACAGAAGCAGAAATTGCCCTTATTAAAAAACAAATATGAAAAAAGTAATAAAAAATGGATCCACTTCAGACAAATCTTTGCAACCAACAGAACTTAAATACTCTTTTTTTAAGTACATATTAAAATGTATATAGCCCATGCACTCAACAATTGGAACATGTCTATGTTTAAGAATGTCAACCACAAAATACTAAACATTACAGTATCAAAAAACCCTTTTAGTATCTATTGATTTTTTTTTCTTGAACCATTTTAACACAATCTGTATTGTATGTATGATTGCGTGCGTGCGTGTGTGAGTATGTGTGTGTGTGTGCGTGTGTGTTTTTGTGTGCGTTTGTGTGTGTTTGACAGCAAGTTTGAACTATTATAAATGATTGAACTATATATTTACTGATTTACACTTATGAATAAGTATGTATGTTATATGCTATATTGCCAATATGCCATGTATGCAAATGGAACTGATGTTAATGTAAATATCAAACGTGGCAAAATAAATGAAAAACAATTATTTTAAGTTCGCGGTAGTGTTTTTGATGCCGGTGATGGTGTGCTAACTATGTTTTTGATGTTGCTTATTTAGTGGTGGTGATGCGGATATGAACGTTGATGACCGTGGTGCTGATAGCGATGGCGGTGCCAATAATGCAAGATATGCTACGTATCATTGTGTGTGTTATTCTTGTGTCGCTGGGAAGTCGATGCTGGTGTTCCGTTGGGATTTGTATGTGCGTTATGGTTTACTAGTGACGATATTATTGTAATTCTAATGTTTGCGTTGGTTTATATGCTTATTTGTACGTTGGTGGTTTTACGATGTTACTTCTTCAGAGGAGATGTTTTGAGTAGCTGTTATGCTGAAATAACTGATACTTAATATGCATTGATGATTTAATTAATATAATTCACGAAATTAATTTTTAAGATTAAGAGATAAGTTGTTATATGAAATACTAGTATTAAGCATATGAAAGCATATACAATATTAAAGTATTGGTGGTCAAACTGTCCGTTATATATACATATCACATTAACTATCAAAAGCAGGTTTTTTGCATCGCTTTGTTGTACGACTACCAAAACCTAGATCGAAACAAGTATAATGCCCTGTAATATATACATCGTTGAATATAAAAATATACACTTTTATGTGAATTGAATGTGAAACAAGTAACTAAATACCCGCATTCACGCTGTTCAATGAAATGAATGCGTAATAAGGATGATGGTTTAGCGATGTATTTAACTGGTGCAACTAGAGTATGTGTATGTCAAGGTGACCGATATCTTTCCCATTTTATATCATCCATGAAGATATCGTTTGATTACGTCAGAGTTGCATTCGCGCATTAATTACAAAATACGTAATTATGTTTTCTTATTGTATGCAATATGCTACGCAAACTATTAATTGGCGTTACTTTGTATTCCACCAATTTGATCGTCACCACGACAACAACTTTCACATTTCTACAACGTTCACCTCGATTATTAATAAGACACCATTTACACCACGACTATCACCACCATAATCACGGCGATTATAACACCACAAAAGAAACTGTCCTTTTTGCCACAAGTACCAACTCAAACATCATCACTACGTTCATCCCGATCGTTTCCATTTCTATCACCTCAATCACCATCATGAATACCACATAAGTCACCAGGTCTATCGACACGACAACTTGTCCATCACCACGACTATCAATTCGATCATCACGACGACTATCAACTATATAATCACAATGAATGTCATTCCCATAACCATCACTATCAATTCCATCATCATAACGACTATCATCTACATCATCAACATGAATATTACCTCCATCACCATGACTATCAACTCCACCATCATCACGACTATCAACAACACAATAACCATGAATGTCACATCAGTCACCATGAGTATCCACTCCATTATCATCACGATTATCAACAACATAAAAAACACGAATATCACAACTATCTACATGAACGTCAACACCATTATCATCACGACTATCAACCACATAATCACAACGAATGTCACATCCATCGCCATGACTATTAATTCCTTCATCATCACATATATCAACAACATAATCACCATGAATGTCACATCCATTTCCATGACTATCAACGCCATCATCATCACGACTATCAACTACATAATCCCCATGAATGTCACATCCATCACCACAACTATCAACTACATAATTACCGCGACTTTTTACTGCAGCATCGTCACGACTATCAACTAGATTATCACAATGAATTTCACATCAATCACATTGACTATCAGCTTAATCATCATCATGACTATCAACTGCATAATCACCATGAATGGCACATCCATCACCATGACTATCAACTTTATCATCATCATGACAAAGAACTACAAAATCAATATGAATGTCGCATCCATCACCATGATTATCAATTAAACTATCATCCCGACTCGATTATCAACTACATTATCACCATGAATGTTACATCAACCACCATGACTATCAGCTCAATGTTCATCACGACTTTCAAATACATAATCAACATAAATGTCACATTCATCTTAATGACTTTCAACTCAATTATCATCAGGACTATAAACTTCATATTTACCATGAATGTCATATCCATCACCATAATTATTAACTTCTTCATCACCAAGGACTATTAACTCCATCACCAGCATGACTATCAACTACCTATTCACCATGAATGTCACATCCATCACCATAATTATTAACTTCTTCATCACCAAGGACTATTAACTCCATCAATATCACGACTATCAACTACATAATCACCATGAATGTCACATCCATCACCATAATTATTAACTTCTTCATCACCAAGGACTATTAACCCCATCAACATCACGACTATCAACTACATATTCACCATGAATGTCACATCCATCACCATGACTATCAACCCCATCATCACCACGACTATCAACTACCTATCACCATGAATGTCATATCCATCACCATGACTATCAACTCAATCATCACAACGACTATCAACTACATGATCACCATCAATTTCACATCCATCACCATGACTATCAACGCGTCATCACTTATAATATCACATCAATCACCATAACGACTATCAACTACATAATCGCTATGCCTATCAACTCCACCATCGCCACAACTATCGACTTCACCATCAATCTGACTATCAACGCCACCATCGCCATGACTATCAACTACATAATCGACATGCCAATCAATTACATAATCACAATGACTATAAACTCCACCATCGACGCGACTATCAACTCCATCATAACCATGACTATCAACTTATCATCATAACGACTAGCAACTCCTTCATCATAACGACTATCAAGTTAATCATCATCACGACTATCAACTTCATCGTCGATCAAATCCATCATAACCATGACTATAAACTTATCATCATAACCACTAGCAACTCCTTCATCATAACGACTATTAAGTAAATCATCATCACGTCTATCCGCTTCATCGTCGATCAAATCCATCATCAGCACGATTATCAACTTCATAATCACCGTGACTATCAACTACACCATGACCTTACTATCAACTTCATCATCATCACGACTATCGACTAAATAATCAACATTTTTGTCATATTTATCATCATGAATAGCAACTCAATCTTCATCACGACTATAAAGTAAATAATAACCATAAATGTTACATTCATCGCCATGACTATCAACTCCATCATCACCAAGAACTTTCAGCTCCATCATCACCACGACTATAAACTACATCATCATCACGACTATTAACTACATCATCACCACGACTATTAACTACATCAACACCACGACTGTCAACTAAATCATCACCATTCTTGTCACATCCATCACATTGACTATCAACTCGATTATCATGATTATCAACTCCATCATCACCATGACCATCAACTCTACCATCACCACGACGTTCAACTCCATCATCATTACGACAATCAGCTCCACCATCATCATCACGACTATCAATTACAACATCACAACGACTATCAACTTCATAATCACCATGACTATCAATTGCATCACCACCACTACTATCAACTACATCATCACCACGACAATCAACTCCATCATCATCGCGACTATAAGCTCCACCATCATCAACACGACTATCAACTACATGATAACACGAATATCAACTATATGATCAACACGGCTATCAACTACATCATCATCACGATTATCAACTACATGATCAACCCGATGATCAACTTCACTTTCACGACTATCAACTACACCATCAAGAATATCAACTACATCATAAACACGACTATCAACTACATCATCACGACTATCAACTCACTGATCATCACAACTATCAACTCCATCATAATCACGACTATCAACTCCACCATAACCACGACTATCAACTACATCATCACGACTATCAACTCAATCATATTCACAACTATAACTCCTTCATCATCGCAACTATCAACTACGTCATCATCACGACTATCAACTACATCATATCCACGACTATCAACTACACCATCACGACTATCAACTTCATCACCATGACTATCAACTACATCATCACAACCATCAACCACATCATAAGCACGACTTTCAACTACATCATCATGACTTTCAACTACAAAATCATATTGACCATCAACTACATCATCACCATGACTATCAACTACATGATCAACACGACGATCAACTACACCATCACGATTATAAAACTTCACCATCAAGACGATCAACTACATCATATCCACGACTATAAACTACATCATCACGACTATCAACTCACTGATCATCCCAACCATCAACTCCATCATCATCACGACTATCAACTCCATCATAACCACGACTATCAACTACACCATCACGACTATCAACTACACCATCATGACTATCAACAACACCATCACAACCATCAACTACATCATAAGCACAACTTTCAACTACATCACCATGACTATCAACTACACATTCAATTTGACCATCAACTACATCATCACCATGACTATCAACTACATCATCACTTCTACTTTCAACTTAATAATCACCACGACAATCAACTACTTCATCCCTATGACTTTCAACTACATCATCACCACGACTATCAACAACATGATCACCATGATTATCAACTCCCTCATCACAACGACTATCAACTCCATCATCACCATGACTATTAACTCCATCATCACCATGACTATCAACTCAATCATAACCATGATTATCAACTTAGTCATCACCATGACTATCAACTCTATCATCATCACGACTATCAACTCAATCATCACCATGACTGTCAACTGCATCAACACCACGACTATCAACTACATCATCATCACGGCGATCAACTACATCATCACCACGACTATCAACTACATCATCACCACGACTATCAACTACATCATAACCACGACTATCAACAACATCATCACCACGACAATCAATTCAATCATCATCACGACTATCAACTCCATCATCATCACGACTATTAACTACATCATCAACACGACTATCAACTACATCATCAACACGACTATCAACTTTATCATCACCACGACTATCAACTACATCATCAACACGACTATTAACTACATCATAACCATGACTATCACCGCCATCAATACCACGACTATCAACTACATGATCACCACGACTATCAGCTACATCATCACCACGAATATCAACTCCATCATAACCACGACTATTAACTACATCATCACCACGACTAT
>VMBQ01000628.1:92028-116519 GCA_007657795.1 Dreissena rostriformis
CTGTAACATTATGTGATTGGACGGCGTTTGTAATTTGATTATACGTATCGCAAACTACTCAGTTACACCATAGTAGTTGTAATTACCTGTAACATTATGTGATTGAACGGCGTTTGTAATTTGATTATACGTATCGCAAACTACTCAGTTACACCATAGTAGTTGTAATTACCTGTAACATTATGTGATTGAACGGCGTTTGTAATTTGATTATACGTATCGCAAACTACTCAGTTACACCATAGTAGTTGTAATTACCTGTAACATTATGTGATTGAACGGCGTTTGTAATTTGATTATACGTATCGCAAACTACTCAGTTACGCCATAGTAGTTGTAATTACCTGTAACATTATGTGATTGAACGGCGTTTGTAATTTGATTATACGTATCGCAAACTACTCAGTTACACCATAGTAGTAGTAACTGCCTGTAACATTATGTGATTGAACGGCGTGTGTAATTTGATTATACGTATTTCGATATCCTTTTGACAGATTTAATTTATCATCCATCAATTTAAGTCCATCGTTTTAAGTAACGTCAAAATAATTGTCGTAAAAATGGACCGAATACTATTAATTAAGATACTCATCTGAAACTGTGCTACAGACCGATTGAATTCGATGACATAATTTATGACACCACCCTATCCGTTTTAAATAATTACATAAAGGATTGTGTCGTTCGTTCTCCCGTAAGACATGCATTGTAAGGCTTTGAGTGGAGTAATTATGTGTTTAACAATTACGCAAGCATTTTTCTTTCTTTTTAATTTGTGCCTCGCATATAATTATTTTGCACATTTGATATTGGCTAGTTCGTACAGCGTATGTTTGATTTTAACTTGCTTTCCCTCTGGGTTTATTTAACTTTTACGGTTATATTTCACGAGCCCTAAACGCTCAAATAGTTTTCCTATATATCAAACGTTAACTTTGAAGTTTTAAGGACGCATGCATGAGTTTATAATGTTTTCACGTTGTAAATATATGTCGCGTCTTGTTGGTTCGTGTTCACAAGTAATTGTAAATTGAAGTTGATTGTCAAATAACAAGCGAATTTCATCCGGTAATAATAAACGAAATATTTAATAAGTTTCAACCTATTTATGTTACCTCGATTTCATCGAAAGCCAGTGCATAAGAAATATGACCGTGCTAAGTGGATATGCGTCCATAACAATAAGTGTGGTGAACGTCGCCTGCTGAACAATGTGAAAGAAGATGGCATGACCGAATTGAATGGGTTTAGAATTACTCAACAGACTAACATTGTCCGTGTGCAAATTGGATTGGGGTTTCTATTTGCAAACACCGAATGCTGGATGGCGATATGAATCTTCGTCGTGACATTTCAAATATCAAAACAGCATCAGATTTATCCAATAACATTAAATACATTTTTTTTTCCATGGAGTTTACACATTGAAATGTGTGAATTTGAAACAAAAAACGGATAAATATGTCTGAGTTTTATCTATTTAGCAAATTTAAATTACGTTTAAGTATTTTACTTAAATGATTGATTCGGCACTTGAGCTCGTTATTTCCCTTATAAGCGTGGACATGTTTTCTGTAAAAACGCATGTGTTTATACATGCCATGAACTAACTTTTTATAATGCTCACGCCATGTTATAGTGTACATTGGGATGTATGTAGTGTTTTAAAATAACATTAACTTAGATAAGTCGATTGCACCAGCAAATAAAAAACTCTTGCATATGTGTTACAGCATGTCTGAACGTTAAAAACATCACAAAAAACGTTAAGTTGAATATATACATTACAGTACATTAAAAGGAAGTGTTCTACGCTTATGACTGTGTTTTACATTTTATTGCAAATAGCTTATACATAACAATAACCACACACATTTACAAAGTATTGTGTATTTTGTAATGTATTTCTTCATAAAATTAATGTAATTATGATGGTTATTGTGAACGTATTTCGTATGTAATGACAATGAATGATGTATTTTATGTCATACCCTCGAACATTTTATTAAACCTAATAACTCTAAGTATTAGGACAGTTTAAAGTTTTTTTCGCTTTCGAAAATTTACATATACAGCAATATTTCTGATAGATATACTGTAGTATGCATCTTTAATTTGCACTACTATAAACTATGATATAGTTGTTTGTTCTTAAATCGTTGTCGTTAACACACTTACAATTGCGCGATAGAACATATAACTGTATATATTTTACACTTATAAACAAAACGCTTAATTATTTTAAAAGGAATAAGATAAGCATGTGTGCTGCCTATTGAATTGTTCCTGCAATTAAAAAAACTAAACAACCGCGAATGCATAAAGTTAAACGTGTTGTTTCCTTTCTCTTATCACTACAACCGCATATTCAATTTAATTATCGAGATAAATCATTGCTTATTGCATGCGTATTTACACAAATAATGATTATCATTTTATGTCTTGTAGTGTCCTCTAGTGCTGATCGAGAACTAAACAAACATACACATACAGAAGAAAGCATTTATAATGCCGCAGACCGCTCAGTACTTGTAATTCCATATCACCTTATGTGATTGAATTGCGTATTTAAAATTGTATATGTTTTGATTATACACAGTTCGATATAGTGATTATACATAGTTCGATATATTGATTATACATAGTTCGATATATTGATTATACATAGTTCGATATATTAATTATACATAGTTCGATATATTGAGTATACATAGTTTGATATATTGATTATACATAGTTCGATAGATTGATTATACATAGTTCGATATATTGATTTTACATAGTTCGATATCTTTTTTATTGATTTAAGTAGTCATCAAGTAACGTCAAAAAGTGTTGTTCACAAGATACCGAAAACTATTTAATAAGATACCCATCTGTGCTTCAGAACGATATGAATTCAGTTTTATAATTAATGACACCGCCGTATCCGTTTAAAAAAATGTTTGATTGTTCGTTCTCCCATTACAAATGCATCATAATACTTTGAGCATTATTATTATTATGTGTCTGACAGGAATGCAATCATTTTCCTCGTTTTAAATTTATGACTCGTTTACACTATTGTGATGCTTATTATATTGGCTAGTATTACACCGTCTGTTTGATTTTATCTTGCTCTACCGCTGGCTTTATTTAACTAAAACGTGTCTATTAATCGTGCCCAAGTAATAGTAATGCTCAATGGGTCACTGTCGACCTGCCATGGCCTACAAGTCACCCTAGGGTGACTTCAAG
Source organism: Dreissena rostriformis (assembly GCA_007657795.1). Lineage (NCBI taxonomy): Eukaryota > Metazoa > Mollusca > Bivalvia > Myida > Dreissenidae > Dreissena > Dreissena rostriformis. The sequence continues at coordinate 95,269 of VMBQ01000628.1, forward strand.
CCAACGCTAGTCACCCCCGGGTGACATGAATCCGATTGTAGTCACCCGGGGGTGACATAAAGCCGATTTTTTTCACCCGGGGTGACTTCAAGCCGATTCTAGTCACCCTCGAAATCAGCATAAAGTCACCCTCGGCAACAATTTTACCTTTTCAACAAAAAATATATGATTTTTGTCGTTCATATGCGAGGGAATTTGTGTTAAAATACTACAAAAACGAAAGAAGAGCTAACTATCTAAAAAAAACGCCATATTATGGCTCATTGGGTCATTGTCGACCTGAAATGGCCCACAAGTCACCCGGGGATGACTAGAAACCGATTCATGTCACTCTAGGGTGACTTCAAGCCGACGCTTGTTACCCCCGGGTTACTAGAATCGGCTTCATGTCACCCCAGGGTGCCATGAATCGGCGTCTAGTAACCCCCGGGTGACAAGAATCGGCTTCTAGTCATCCCCGGGTGAATTGTGGGCCATTACAAGTCGACTTTGACTCAATGAGCAATAGTAATGTTAAATTGTTGTTGATTGTAAAATAAAAAACCAATTCCGTCTGGCCGTCATAAAAGAAATATGACCGTGCTAAGTGAGTAAGCGTCATTAACAACGCATGTGGTGAACCGCCTATAAGGAAAAAAATGACAGAACATTGTATGCCATGCACATGCATTAATGGGTATAGAATTACACAACAAAAGAAAATTTTCGTTGTGCGAACTGGATTGGATTTTGTATTTTGTATACACTGAATGCAGTATTGCGATATGAATCTTCGTCGCGACATGTCAAATATCAAAATAGCATATCATTTATCCAATTACTTCAATTGACATGGAACTCACACATTGAAATGTTTGAATCGGAAAAAAAACGAAGCGATTAAACGTGTCTGCGTTTCATCTATTCATCGAATACAAATACCATTTAATTACTTTACGTTACTGAATTCATGTGCACGTATTCCCCCGTATTATCGTGAGCACGATTTCTGTAATAACCTTTGTGTTTTTACATGCCATGAGCCAACTTAAAAAAAAGATAATGACGCACGCCAGGTTATAGCGTGCATGGTGATTTATGTAGTGTTTGAAAATAACATGAACTTAAATAAGTCGATTACATCAGCAGAAAACAAACTCTTTCATACGGAATACTGTTAGTGCCATCGTGGTTACACATTAAAATCCAGAGGGCGGGAATGCGAGAACGCGGGAGTACGATGGCGACAATGCGAAAATACGATGACGAGAGTGCGAGAATACGATGACAAGAGTGCGAGAATACGATGACGAGAATGCGAGAACGCGAGAATACGATGACGAAAGTGCGATAATACGATGACGAGAGTACGAGAATACGATGACGAGAGTGCGACAATACGATGACGAGAGTGCGAGAATACGATGACGAGATTGCAAGAATACGATGACAAGAGGGCGAGAATACAATGACGACAGTGTGAAAATGCGAGAGTGCGAGAATACGATGACGAGAGTGCGAAAATACGATGATGAGAGATCGAGAATACGATGACGAGAGTGCGAGAATACAATGACGACAGTGCGACAATGCGAGAGTGCGAGAATACGATGACGACAGTGCGAAAATACAATGACGAGAGTGCGAGAATACGATGACAAGAGTGCGAGGAATACGATGACGAGAGTGCGACAATACGAGGGTGACAGTACGATATGACTATCGCATTGTCGCCATCGTACTATCGCATTGTCGCCATCGTACTATCGCGTTGTCGCACTGTCGTCATCGTACTATCGCGTTCTCGCATTCTCGTCATCGTATTCTCGCACTCTCGTCATCGTATTCTCGCACTCTCGTCATCGTATTCTCGCATTGTCGCCATCGTACTCTCGCGTTCTCGCATTCTCGCCCTCTGGATTTTAAGTACCGAAAGAAAGACGACACAAAAAGAAACGAAAGCAAACGGGAGGTGGGGATAAAGTTCCGGGACTAACTGATGTTCAAGAAAAGGTTATAAACTTTTAATAAAATGTAAACGAAAATGTTCTTAAGCATACTTTCGTGCAAGCGTACTAATAAAAAATTAAGTCTTATAAAGTGTTATATTAAATCCTGTGTACATGATTAGAACCTACATGTATTTTAAATATGTTATATTTTGCAATTGTTTGTTACCATTGTTTGCATAATCTTCTTTAAATATATTTTTTGCGTTTATTTTGTTACAGGTACTCGCTTGTGTCCCGAACATTGTCCTTGAAGGGAACGACACTGGTCCAATGGGTACACATTTTTCTGTTTAAATTGATTGCTTCATTATAATAAATTTATTTAAAATTTGAAATAATGTCAGTTTCTATCTTTGATATTTGCAGTAAGTATGGGCATTCCAGCAAAGGAATTGTATGTTGGTGATACGAACTTGAATTGTTATTTTTATTATCATTTCTTTTTTTGCAGAAACTCATGAAAATAAAAAAAAACAGTGAAACCGTGTCTTAATCTGTGCCAGATTTTGTTTGTTGGTTTTAATGTTTTTTTTTACATGAAATGCAGGATAATATGACTTAACGGCCCATCTAGTACAAAATTTTGTTAAAAACAATGATTATCACAACAAATTAGGAATGAAATGTATTTCAGATTTTACAAAAAGCAATATGAAATATATTTGCCGGAATATATCATATCTTTATACATATGAATGTATGATCTTTTGTAAATCATTGTTTAAGTATGTCGCATCAATATGAAGTCATTTCCCAAAAATTCCGAATTCGACCTGACTCCTTTTCTAAAAATGGCTAGGAAAACACCTGCTATCGATATGTTCTCAACTATTTATATAAAATACTGATATTGATGCAAATTTTTTTCATAGAGGGTATTGTATCCAGACCATTGAAAAAGAAGAACAGAACCAATGCAGAAGGTGATTGATTTTTTTTTTACATATACATGTTCAATGTTTTAGTATTATAAGGATTCTTAATATAAAAAAGTGAAACTCCAGAAGCTGCAGCAGTATTGCATTTCAAGTATGTCAGTTCAATGCAAGTAAGTAGTATACATACGAACAGCTTATTAATGAACAGAAATTAGAGTACCGGTTAACGAGAAATGAAATAAAACAATTTCATGCAAGAAAACACATACAATTATAATCAACACGTATTTACAAATATTGCCGGAACTTGCTGGCTTTCTTCATTCTTAACAACTATGAGAAATGCCAGTCCAACACTCAAAGATTCTAAACCGTGTATCTTCTCTGGGAGAATATCTAAGATAGACATCGACACAGTTTTTGTTTTCATGCACTTTACCAATATAATTTTTTAATAAATAATTGAGTGACAAAAGGCCAGTCAATGACAATTTGTTCAAATTGTTATTTTGTACAGAGTGCCAGTGTTCAGCTGAACTGTTGAATGTTCAGCGGCAGCTCCTTGCTGCATCTACAAGGAGCAACGAGTTGAACATGCAGCGGAATGATCTTCTTGACAAAATCAGCACACGTTTGTCAATTATTGCCAGTAAACATTATGCGGAAAAAGTGTTCTTTGAAATGTAACTGTTGTTTATATGTGTATGCCTGCCAAATCAATGTTTAACTATTCAATTTATGTTACACATTTGATTTCATGTATATAACATGAAATTTCTTTAACAGTTCGAGTAATTGTATATTCACATTTTACAAAAATATATTTAAACAGGCATTTTGATATTTTTATAGCAAATAATTTACAAAAATAATAATTATGATGATGATTGTTAATTCTAAGTACTAATATAGCAAGCTAGTTGTGTTTGTGTTGTATTTTGCCGACTGTGATATATTGATGTACATTATATGTTGTATCATATTGTTTGAATTAACTGGTTATGTTTATTGCAATTTACTGAAACATTAAAGACACACATAACCATTCGTTGATTACATTTCCTTTAACCATGCTCATTCAATTGAAAACAGCAGCAATTTTAAACAATGGAGCAGGTTAAGGTTTATTAGTTTATTACAGTTTCATCAGCATATATACAATCACAACATACAATACAACATAAGCATAATAACTGCTGCCACTCGGAAGTATCGAGTTATAAGAGACTAGAATATTATATCAACATAAGATTCATCATACACTTATAGTGAAATGAAAGGGAGCAAACCTCTGAGTTCAAATTACACAAACTGTAACATGAACTACAGAGTAACCTATCTTCCAAATACCATAGTTATATAGTCTCCACTAAAATCTGGAAATCAGTTAAAACAGCTTTGTACAATATAGAATTATGGGACTATTTCACATATAGCACAGTACAGTGACTATATTACATAAAAAAAAGCTGATTGGCCCCACTGACCTCACCTTAAAATTTGCCATAAGAAATTAACCATAAAATACTGAAAGCAAAAATAAAGCACTATTCCGCATAGAAAAAGAAATGTCTTACAAAATCATATATCGCCTATGGTCAGAACTGGTCAGTGGTGACACTCAAACACAGAGATTAAACACTAATTATCGAATTTAAAAGGTAATGTTAAGTCATTTATACAATAAAATTCATAAGTATTAAAGCAGTTTTCATTTTAGGTCGGAAATGACCAACGCACCATTTTATTAATACTATCTGAATGATGGTTCAGTACATACGTATAATAGATAGTATAACAAAAATTTAAACAGGGCATTGGTGGATACACTAAAAACTTTAAATTTAAGAGTGACTGAGTCAACATGAAAGGTGTGTACACATCCCCCACCTAGAAAATAAGTTTACATTAAAGCACACTAAAAGCTGTAAGTTTAACAATATCATTGTTAAAGAGAATATATATAAGCTTTTCCTCATCACCTAGATTCACACATTCTGGCATAAGACTACTTGCTGTCTCCACCAATGGAGATCTAATATGTCCACATACATTGACATAGATTTAAAAACACCTGTTTCACAAAATGACTTTGACGATACTGTTACACAGTAACGCGCATATTCTACTAAATCTAACTTTTTCCATATATGTATTAAACATGAATTACCCAATCATGCAGAAATAATGTGAAGAAGTCAATTGCACAATTTCTAATATTCAATAGATAAAGGCTATCAAAGGCTTGTAACAATTCAAGACCGACAAAGGTGATCAACATCAGTTACTTACCACACAATTATTCAAATTGGTATTAATATATGGCTGGTTTAAAGTTACAGGGCAAAACATGTTTATGCATTGTAATATGATAAGTTGACGAAAAAGTAAAATATAAAGGATATTTGAATTCAGTGTAATATTTATTGTATTTCATGAGTGGTCACAGAAACAATATTTTCACGAGTGGCTTATCCAGTTTCTGTTTCAACAAATGAACTATAATAAAGCGTGCACTGAATCCAATTAATTTTAAATATTACCTCTTTTAAAAGCTAGAGTGAATATATCAACCTTATATGTTCACGTATGAAAATATCAGGTAATATTTCAGTTGTATTTTCCGCTCTTTGTGCAACCGACAACAGGCCATGAACATGCTGGCACATTTTTGTGGTGTAAATGGTAGAATGCCACCAGTCTTTTGAAGACATCTATAGTTAAAAACATATCAAAACAATGGATTATGAAAATAATTAATAATCGAAAGGGACATATCAACGGTATATCCCTTCATAAAGGCAAATGTTGAAAGTAAAACAACAAGAGCTGTCAGAAGACAGCGCGCTCGACTATTCGAGTGCTTGACAGTGTAACGTAAGCCATCATGGGGGAATTGTTCATATTCAATAAAGTCAAGGTAGTATAGTCATATTCGAAATGGAAGAGGACCATAATTACAACATATTGTTCGCTTATGTTTTAAAGCAGTTTACATCATAGCCGATACTGAATTCAGGTATATTTTCCACAATCTATTGATCATTTGTAAATACATAAAGCAAACTAATAAGATTTTGTTTCAAGTGTGATAGCAATAGCTTGGGTGGGATGGTTGCACGGTGTTTCAAAAATATAATAATGAGAATAAATATAAGTGTGTTTTTTTAAACCATGTTTAAAAAAAAAACATTTTGGAGGGGGGGGGGGGGTTACGAAAACTTNAAATGAAACTCCAGAACCTGCAGCGGTATTGCATTTCAAGTATGTCAGTTCAATGCAAGTAAGTAGTATACATACGAACAGCTTATTAATTAACAGAAATAAGAGTACCGGTTAACGAGAAATGAAATAAAACAATTTCATGCACGCAAACACATACAATTATAATCAACACGTTTTTACAAATATTGCCGGAACTTGCTGGCTTTCTTCATTCTAAACAACTATGAGAAATGCCAGTCCAACACTCAAAGATTATAAACCGTGTATCTTCTCTGGGAGAATAGCTAAGATAGACATCGACAAAGTTTTTGTTTTCATGCAATTTACCAATATCATTTTTTAATAAATAATTGAGTGACAAAAGGCCAGTCAATGACAACTTGTTCAAATTGTTATTTTGTACAGAGTGCCAGTGTTCAGCTGAACTGTTGAATGTTCAGCGGCAGCTCCTTGCTGCATCTACAAGGAGCAACGAGTTGAACATGCAGCGGAATGATCTTCTTGACAAAATCAGCACACGTTTGTCAATTATTGCCAGTAAACATTATGCGGAAAAATTGTTCTTTGAAATGTAACTGTTGTTAATATGTGTATGCCTGCCAAATCATTGTTTAACTATTCAATTTATGTTACACATTTTATTTCATGTATATAACATGACATTTCTTTAACAGTTCGAGTAATTGTATATTCACATTTTACAAAAATATATTTAAACATGCATTTTGATATTTTTATAGCAAATAATTTACAAAAATAATAATTATGATGATGATTGTTAATTCTAACTACTAATATAGCAAGTTAGTTGTGTTTGTGTTGTATATGGCCGACTGTGATATATTGATGTACATTATATGTTGTATCATATTGTTTGAATTAACTGGTTATGTTTATTGCAATTTACTGAAACATTAAAGACACACATAACCATTCGTTGATTACATCTCCTTTAACCATGCTCATTCAATTGAAAACAGCAGCAATTTTAAAGAATGGAGCAGGTTAAGGGTTATTAGTTTATTACAGTTTCATCAGCATATATACAATCACAACATACAATACAACATAAGCATAATAACTGCTGCCACTCGGAAGTATCGAGTTATAAGAGACTAGAATATTATATCAACATAAGAATCATCATACACTTATAGTGAAATGAAAGGGAGCAAACCCCTGAGTTCAAATTACACAAACTGTAACATGAACTACAGAGTTACCTATCTTCCAAACACCATAGTTATATAGTCTCCACTAAAATCTGGAAATCAGTTAAAACAGCTTTGTACAATCTAGAATTATGGGACTAATTCACATATAGCACAGTACAGTAAAAGACTATATTACATAATAAAAAGCTGATTGGCCCCACTGACCTCACCTTAAAATTTGCCATAAGAAATTAACTATAAAATACTGAAAGCAAAAATAAAGCACTAGTGCGCATAGTAAAAGAAATGTCTTACAAAATCATATATCGCCTATGGTCAGAACTGGTCAGTGGTGACACTCAAACACAGAGATAAAACATTAATTATCGAATTTAAAAGGTAATGTTAAGTCATTTATACAATAAAATTCATAAGTATTAAAACAGTTTTCATTCTAGGTCGTAAATGACAAACGCACCATTTTATTAATACTATCTGAATGATGGTTCAGTACATACGTATAATAGATAGTATAACAAAATTTTAAACAGGGCATTGGTGGATACACTTAAAACTTCAAATTTAAGAGTGAATGAGTCAACTTGAAAGGTGTGTACTCATCTCCCACCTAGAAAATAAGTTTACATTATAGCACACCAAAAGAAATACTAAGGTACGCAGTTGCTCTTTATACAGAATATATTATCGAAGTTAAAGAATATTGTTACAGGTTTTGGCTGTAATTTTCACAATATCATTGTTGGAGAGAATATATATAAGCTTTTCCTCATCACCTGGATTCACAAATTCTGGCATAAGACTACTTGCTTTCTCCACCAATGGAGATCTAATATGTCCACATACATTGACATAGATTTAAGAACACCTGTTTCACAAAATGACTTTGACGATACTGTTACACAGTAACGTGCATACTCTACTAAATCTAACTTTTTCCATATATGTATTAAACATGAATTACCCAATCATGCAGACATAATGTGAAGAGGTCAATTGCACAATTTCTAATATTCAATAGATAAAGGCTTTCAAAGGCTTGTAACAATTCAAGACCGACAAAGGTGATCAAAATCAGTTACTTACCACACAACTATTCAAATTGGTATTAATATATGGCTGGTTTAAAGTTACAGGGCAAAACATTTTTATGCATTGTAATATTATTAGTTGACGAAAAAGTAAAATATAAAGGATATTTGAATTCAGTGTAAGATTTATTTTATTTCATGAGTGGTCATAGAAACAATATTTTCACGAGTGGCTTATCCAGTTTCTGTTTCAACAAACGAACTATAATAAATCTTACACTGAATCCAATTAATTTTGAATATGACGTCATTTAAAAGCTAGAGTGAATATATCAACCTTATATGTTCACGTATGAAAATATCAGGTAATATTTCACTTGTATTTTCCGCTCTTTTGCTGAAAAGCATTAAATAAATACATAAACTTCATTGACTTTCTCACATTTAAAAGTATTTGGACATATTAATTTCGGACAGCCACATCACCAACATTGTTCTCAGGCGCAGCCACTGCCAGATCATGGTCCTCTTCTTCATCAATTGCTGACAGTTCTGGTTGTCCGTTTTGCATACACAGGTTGTGCAACCGACAACAGGCCATGAACATGCTGGCACATTTTTGTGGTGTAAATGGTAGAATGCCACCAGTCTTGCGAAGACATCTATAGTTAAAATCATATCAAAACAATGGATTATGACAATAATTAATAATCGAAAGGGACATATCAACGGTATATCCCTTCATAAAGGCAAATGTTGAAAGTAAAACAACAAGAGCTGTCAGAAGACAGCGCGCTCGACTATTCGAGTGCTTGACAGTGTAACGTAAGCCATCATGGGGGAATTGTTCATATTCAATAAGGTCAAGGTAGTATAGTCATATTCGAAATGGAAGAGGACCATAATTAAAACATATTGTTTGCTTATGTTTTAAAGCAGTTTACATCATAGCCGATTCTGAATTCAGGTATATTTTCCACAATCTATTGATCATTTGTAAATACATAAAGCAAACTAATAAGATTTTGTTTCAAGTGTGATAGCAATAGCTTGTGTGGGATGGTTGCACGGTGTTTCAAAAATAAAATAATAAGAATAAATATAAGTGTGTTTTTTTTAAACCATGTTTAAAAAAAACATTTTGGGATGGGGGGTACGAAAACTTTAACATAGATTCATCAATAATATGCATATTCTAAGTGGAAAAAGGGCCATAATTCTTACAAATGCTTGATACAGTTGTCTGCTCCTGTTTATAGATTGGGGTCATGTTGGTAAAGAAGTATGGAAAATTTAAAAGCAATATGTCAAGGGACATAGAAAATATTTGAGTTGGTACGCAAACTTCAACATAGATTCATCAATAATATGCATATTCTAAGTGGAAAAAGGGCCATAACTTTTACAAAATGCTTGATACAGTTGTCAGCTCTTATTTATATATTGGGGTCATGTTGGTAAAGAAGTATGCAATATATAAAAGCAATATGTCAATGGACATAGACAATATTTGAGGTGGTACGCAAACTTTAACATAGGTTTTTAAATAATATGCATATTATAAGTGGAAAATGGGACATAATTCTTACAAAATGATTGATACAGTTGTTTGCTCTTGTTTATAGATTGGGGTCATGTTGGTAAAGAAATATGCAAAATATAAAAGCAATATGTCAAGGGACAAAAAAAATGTTTGAGGTGGTACGCAAACTTTAACATTCCAACGCTCACGCTAACACTAACACTTACACTTAATATGCTGACGCCGACGCCGGGGTGGGTAGGATAGCTCCGCTATATATATTTCATATATAGTCGAGCTAAAAATGATGAATATAAAATTGAGGAAAAAAACAACCGTGTTCTTTATTAATGAAATCATTAAGAAAAACTGTTTAACCTCAAAGCTCAGGCAAAGTGATATCAAAAATTGCAGACAATGAAGTGTTCACTTTATCTTAAATATGAAAATGCAGCCTTAAAATCTTTCACAAGGTACACAATAGCCTGTCCGAGAGAAAATGCTCCCCAGATGGCCCTTGTCACAGATATTTGCTATTATACTCCAATAGAAATGATTGAACTGAAACCATTTGATAATGTGCACATCTCCACATAATACAGAATGTTCATGTAAAGTTTAATTATAACTCAATATTGGCTTCTACCTGAATCTAGACTTCAGTAAAACGAAAGTCCGCTCAATACAAAAACGACCTTGTCGATGACGTCTGTTGTATTGCACTTCTTGCTCATTGCGAGGAACTGCGATGGGTGTCAACAGGTACCTCTTGAGGGCATACCCACTGTCCCCAAGCAGGATTAGCCCTTTATGGTGTTCAAGGTAATCCTGTGAATAATTTAGTGAAAAAGAATGATCATACCATGAATACATACAAGCATACATGCAAAGAAACAGATGAGGAAACAGTTGAAACAGCTCCGCAGGGACAAACTGTGACGGAAGGAAATACGTGCAATATTTCCTCTAAATTAGTCAGGGGATAAACAATCAACAAAGACGATTTCTTGATACATAGTTTCTTGTACATTTTTTTTATCCAAACAGTATTGCATAATGTATCTTAACTGTAACTCAATGACATTTGTAAACAAATTCAATTAGTTAAAACTTCTAACTACATATTTTTTACCTTCAACCGAGAAGTCTCAAATTTTGCTGCATCATGTGTTGAACCCGGCCAACGAGCAACCACATCATGGAATCTATTTAATTGTTAAAAGAATGTTTAATGAAAGCTAACATGATTTCATACTATATCATATTTGTTTGAGCACACAATGGTAAATATATAGTACTCTATTTTGCCATTGGCAAATACGCCGTCAGAATGTTATTTGAGGACATAGCTTAAAGGGGCTATAGCAGTTTGAATCCCTCCAAAGGGGAAATTTAATATAAAAAAGTATATTTTAATATTCTGTCTACTAATGTCTTAACATGGTCAGTTCATTTCGCATTAGGATTTGTGATGCCCTTGTCCCTTTAAGAAAAGGAAACCTTACAAAAAATCTTACTTCAAGTCTGGTGAGGAGACCGCCTGGCAATTAAGGGCATGAAACCGTTTTCGGCAAACGAAGACCTCTTCAGTCTCTGATCGTTCCACTATTATCACCAAAGTGCCATCAATCGCAACCACAATATTTGGCAGCGAACACTTTCTGTAGAAGTCCCTTTTCATCTGCAGCAAACTCTGAGGCTGCGTGGGAAATCTGGAATTGTAAAATGTTCAGACTTGTTTAATACAATTAAAATATGTTTTTGAAAATAAAAGGTAATAAAAAATATATTTTTGAAAATAAAAATTAAAATTTATTCAATTCAATTTTATAACTGTTTGTAATAACAATGCGGCAATATCAAGAACAAGAATATAAGTAAAACTGATGGATGCTCCCCGATGACGCTTTGTCGATAAATGGATTAATTGTGTGAATGAAAAAAAAAACTGTGACCTTGAGAAAATTGGTTTTTAGCCTCGGTGACCTCAAACTTATCAAAAGGTAGAGGTCCATGCAAGGTACCAACATGTCAAGTATGCAAGAGATCGGTAAAATATTGACGGCGCTATGAGAAACTAATAAAAGAGTGTGACGGAAGGAAGGACAAACTGGCAAGTTGGGTTGGCAACTATATGCTCCCCATATATATATNAGAATTCAAAAATAACAGCAAGTAGTATCCTCATTTCACTCCCACATGCAATTATTACACTAATTTACAGTCTTGTTAACAGGTAGCTCACTTAATACTTACTAATTACAACTAAACAATACTATATTATAGTATAAGATTTACATACAGAACAAATACTTTCAATTATTTTTTTTTGATTTTAAGATTTGACAAGCATTTTCACAATCTGACAGACCTTATAAAGGCATACGTTATTTTATTTTTTTGATTTTCTGATTCCTTGTCATACATTGTCTGAAAGCGGCAAAGTTCATGCCACACATATGTTGTCAGAGTTATAAAACAAACCTTGGGCAATCAGACATAGATTGATGTACATGAAGTTAATCATGTCAAAACAATCAAACCAGAATAATGTAATTTACCAAATAGCAATTAAACTCTATTTCTTACTTTATATTGTCAATATTCGCATGTATACTCTTGACAAATGGGCCAATTACTCGGCATACTGTGCTCCTGCGTACACCATGAGTGTCAGCAATTTCACTTTTATTTGGCTCCTTTTGCCAAAAACCTTAGTTGCAATAATCCAACTCCCAGCTATATTGACCCTCAGGGTCACTGGGAGTTGCAAACCCTTACGCGATTAACCATAGTATTTTTATCGCCGAGAATCCGGGCGGTACATAATCGGTAAAATAAGCAACATAAACTATTTTCTGGAATAAATAACCACAAACATATCATAAATATATCACTTATACGCAGTTTAAAACAACTTACGTGATATGGTGTGCTCGTATCATAATGCTATTAATCCAAAGTTTCAAACACGTCAACGGTTCATTTAAATGTGTAAGTTTTTGCAATGAAAACCCGCTATCGATAAGCTCCTGAATCATCCGCGAGATATATCTGGTGTCTAATCAACCAATCGTTATACACCGACTTTATCCGGAACCTCCGTACGATTTGTCGAATCGTTAATTCAAAACTTCGGCTTTCGTGTGTTTTTTTTTTATCAACTTTATCTTTTGAGCATTTATCAAAACACAACACGCAAATTGATGTCGATTGTAACAGGTATTGTGTTTGTAACAATGTATTAGGTTGATTGAACTCGATTTGATAGACATACGTGAGACATAATATTTTTACATTGAATTTGATTTTGGCAATAAGAACTCTGAGCGGTACGAATGTACTCATAAAAACTCAGAGCATTAAATTAAAACTACAAGTACCTCAGACTCAACAGCAGCTGAAATTGTAAACAATATCGGCTAAGATACATCATAAAGAAAAAAAAACACATGAGAATGACTCATCATGCAGACTAAGTAAGTACTATAAAGCTGATGCAAAGTGTCGAAACCAATATGTGTTTCTGGAAAAGCATGTAAGTTTTATGGTACTGACAGTTTTATAAAGTAATTTCGATTTCATTTTGAGCTTAAAACAAGTTGTATTGCTCATTTTGTTATAGTAATGTCCAATAGCATATATATATAATATTTATATATATTGTTTTTTGAATACCTTTATAAATAAAATATGCAAAAAATATTAAAACATCGGTAATAATTACGGATCGTCACCTTTTATGAGCCTTTAAATAGAACAAACTTCCTTTGTTTGATCCACACTGCATATTTTTCGAGATATGAATGAAAACAGTCAATTTTCGGTCAAAACTATAAAATTCAATAACACTTAATCCAATCCTTTTTACAACGGAACTTTTTATCGGATGTTAATACATGTACAACATACGAAAATTTGGGTCAGGTTATTCACTACTATAAAATATAAAAGATTGATTCATAAATTTCCGGGCAAAAGCTTGCCTGTGTGTCAGGAGGTGTGGAGTGTCCTTTCTGAGTCCCGCGGGATAAATCCTGCCCAACTATTTCTACTCATTCTTGGGCCGTAAAGCGGTAAACGCGTTACCTGGATACAAAATCCATGTCGCGAATATTCACGAACTGAATTCGAGGACGGAACAGTCTTCTATTTCGCCGATTCCGTCGCTGTAAGCGCACATACAGGTCTATTTCGGCCATTTTGTCAACAGTTTGCACGGAAACGGACACAAGGTTGCAGGTTGCAATTATTTGGTAATTTGCAACTGCAACTGCGTTGCAACCGTTAAACGGCCCCTTGTTAAATACCTTACACACATTAACCACAATTATCATATCGCAATAAGACTGGATAGAAAATTCAAATTCAATTAAATCAATAATGGCCACCGGAAAATCATTGCGAAACCGAAATGTCGCAAACGTAAGTACCCTTTTTTCTTTAAGATATTCATATTTTAGTTAAAGTATGCGATACAATGCTTCTTTGTTATCATTTATTGATGGTTTGTATCTAATATTTCACTTTCTTTTGTTACATGTGTTTGGTCGAAATAGCCTTTCCCATGGGATTTTTGCATTTTCCCATGGGATTATAATGTGCAGATGGGAAAAAATCCCTGGGAATTTTTGCATCTTTAAAAACGTGTTTTCTTCGCGTATGTAAGTATTAAAACGTTATTTAAGGACTGTATTGTATGAGGGAAAAAACTATTTTTTTAATAATAAAGAAATCCGAACTAATGGGGAAAAAAAAGCATGGGTTGTTTTTTATTTTGCGAAATTTATTCATGTTACTTCCAAAATCACACTTTATTTTATCAAATATTGAACAATCTACGCGATTGTAATGCGTTTAATCCTGTTTGAAAAACAAATCCAACGGGATTTTTTCCCATGGCATTTTGATCCAGTAGGATTTTTTCCCATGAGATTTTTTCCCATTGAATATTTGTTCTCATGGGATTTTTTTTAAATTTCTTAAGTCGGATTCAAGTTAATCACGCATTTTATTTTCACCCTTTGCTGTTTTGGAGTGAACCGTTGTCTTACTATCACTGTTTAAATGAAATCAACGTTAACTTAAATATAGCAATGTGTACGATATCTGACTCAATACCTAAGTGCACAACGAACATCCCGTTTTGTTTTTAAAACAACGTTTCATAAATTAGGTTTTGCATGATATTTATTATCGATTGTTTGTTTTTGACAACCTTTGATGTAAAAACAAAAAAGAAATAATTGAAATTTTAATAATTTTTTTGGTTATGCGTTTAATTGATGTAAACGCAAACTATATAGAGAATACACACGTTACGAAGTATAAAATCGCGTAAAATCCAATAAATTTAAACAATATAAAAAAACGGTATTTCAATTTGATAATGACAGCTTAATAAACGTTCAATGAACACGATAGTGATAATACTGAAACGCTGCCTATGTTCAAATTTTGTGACGAGACCATAAAGTTACCACATGATGATATTTAGTATTTTACGAAATTAACAACATTAAATGGACTAAACGGAAAATTAAGTCTAAAGATTATCCCCATCGGTATCAGTGTAACGCCTATACCTGTTATTTAATATTTGTATAAACTAGTTCCACACACATCTTTTTGCGTTGATGTATGCATGATTAGTTTCCACTCAAAATACAATACTTATTTTATATACATATGTGTAAGCAATATGTAAGACATAACGCTATATGTATCGTTGTGTATCGGTCTACATACAATTAGTTTTTCAATGGACAGACATAATGGGGTTTTATCCAAAATGTCAAAGTGAGCAATTAATACTCGGTGTTCAATGCATGTATATTACCTTTTAAATGCTGATTGTTGAGTGGTTTGGGCAAATATTATTCTAAATTAGCACATTTTTATCCATTGGTAGGCGAGTTAAACAACTCATGCGAAAAGCGTAACATTTTCTACAAAAATTGAGCGAATGCTTAGTTTGAACGAGTCTGCAAAGAGTGCTATTCATGAAAAATGAGGTCTTTTGATATTGGCTGGACAAATGGGGTGAATTCTTAACTAATATATAGCCCAAGCCGGTCCCCTCAGTTACAATACAAGTTTTTTTTATTCTGTGTTGTTTTACCCTGTCTTGTATAATCGGTCACTGGCCATGAACAACGGGTCTTGAGAAAGTAACCTGAGTTAAGTTCCTGGTGAGGTCTATATGAATGTTTTTTTCAGGTAAAAGTAATAAAAAACGTTACATATTTGTGATATCGTTGTTCAAAACCTCTTCTTAACTAAACAGTTGTATTTATGTTTAGTACAGTTGATATTCTTCTATTCATGCCATGTTACGCGATCAATCACATAACATGGATGGGACTTGTTTGTTAATATTCAAGCTCATCAGCTGAATCTGAAGCAATGTATTCTCATCTGAAATACTTTTGAACTTAAAATGAACGTATACATTAATTATACAATCCAGTAACGGAAAAAAAGAGAAAAGGAATAATGCTTGTTTGTGAAATAATGGTTTTATTTTAAATCGCATGATTTCAACACTTGGTAGGTTATCGACCTTGCCTTACCTCACGTTTGTAAGAGAAACCAGTTGAACATATTTATATTCCTTTTTAAAGACGCAATGTTTCAACTAATTGTTTTTTAATGGTACAATGCATGCTTTGAATAGGTAATGATATTTATTTTAAATGTGTCTTCTCGACTATTCACTGAAAACGATTAAATCATGTTTAGCTCGCAACTGGTTCAAGAAACTAAAGCTCGATCACATGTCGGTCAATTTCTGATATGATACAGTGACCAAAGCTGGAAAATTCAGTCTTGTGTTCACAAAATCACATTTTGACTGTTTGGCAATTTTCGATTCTCTAAACATTGTTGTTCCCAAAAATGATATAGATGTTTTCATTTATAACATTCAAATCTAATTTTATGACCTTCCAAAGTGACCAACCCTCCTTTTTACCGTCACAAAAAGTTATCATTTTATACTCAAAAACAACGAAAACATTTTTCAAACAACAAGCAAACTGTTTTATTAAAACAATAATCTTTCTTAAGTCAAATACATAATTATAATGCAATAACTGACAACAGCATCATGGACATTTAATGTACCATTTGTGTTGCTATGGTAACCGATCTACATTTGAATAATCACCAGAGCACACAACCACGCCTGTTATTAATATAGGAATTGTATTATCAATCAAGTGTTTGTTTAAAGGCAAACACAATATTAATTGCGCTGTTTTTTTAACTAGTTAAACAATAGCAATCAATATTTTTTGTTTTCCATGAACAATTTCCTTTTTAATTCAGTTACATGTGTATTTAAGTATAATGTAAGCTCAAACACAACAGAATGGAATCAAACAGCATTGAAAAGTGTTGGTTGATAGTACACGTAAACTTAATGTTTCAGTAAATGCAATAATCATTATTAATCATTATTTCTGATATTGTAAAATAGACAAAATAAACAATAACTTGAACATAAAATTGTTTGTTTTGTTACTATGGAAACAATGTAGCAAACAAACAAAATTATAGGATTTTTCTAGCCCAAAATATGATTATTTTTTATGTTATTAGTGTTTGCATTGAGTTTCCATTGTGTGCAGTATCCATCAAATGCATTTAAACTTATTTAAAAATCTTTTTCATCGTCCGACAGAATTATAGTGGCAACGGCGAATAAAAAAAACAAGCAGCTTCAGCCAGAGATAAGCATTAGATGGGTCAGGTATTTCAACACCTTTACCTTCGCGTAACATTAAATATTGTTCCTGTAACGGAGCTTGCTAGCTGCTTAAACCAGATTCCATTTTTCCAAATCTTGTCAAAAGCCTGAGAGAAATCTATGAAGGCATAGTACAACTTATTTATATTTTTGCGCAGGGTTTCAATTAGAGATTGAAGAACAAATATGTGGTCCATACAAGAGTGATTTCTTAAATACATTAAACGGGATGTTATTTATATAAATTCTTGTTATATTCTTTCAGATAGCTTAATGGCCATTTGGGCTCTGTATTTTGATACAGAAAACAAGAAGAAGGTGGCCGAACAGAAAGAGCTATGAGTTGTTGAGTGTTTTATGGATACAAACAAATCAACTGATGACAGCGATATAAAGAAAGTCTGTAAGGGAGCGCTTTAGACGTTTAGAAAGGCTATGAAAATGTCACACAGTGAAGTTTATAAAGAGTATGGTAATTATTAAGAAAATACATACAAATAATGATGCAAACATGGACATGCTTAAGTTTGGAATTTTAAATCAACAACAATCTTGTATAAACCTTTAAATTGAAACTGATCGACACGATTTGTTAAAATCATACGTTTGAAACATTAGTTTGAAAAAGTGAATCCATCATTGAAAACATTGTTTTTAAAACAAATGTTAGTTAACATTGATTTTGATTACTTGCTTCTTAAATATTTATAATACCTGTGGTTTAGTTTTACAGTCTCAAATACTCAAATTGTTGTCTATAGTTAAAACGTATGTGGCTAATTATGATAATATTGTATCTCTCAGCAATGCAAATGGAAAGCGTATTACAGTGGACGAAACCCAATATCGGTTATGAAAAAGTCAAAAGCGTTAAAGGTAATGTAAAATCATAACACATGTATGCTACTGACGATATACATCTAGATTTGTATTTACTGGAAACCGAAATATATAAATAAACATAAAGATGTAACGATTTGTGTTTTCAGGAAAACTAGACGATGTTGGTCATGTTTCGACACATTAAGGCTTAAATATCATGGTTCCAAGGTTTCGTAAACTTGTTGAGGCTTCTTCGTGAATATTTTTAAATTCGTCTATTGCGTAAATGCCTTTCAAAGTGTTATGTTATGCCGTTTCATCACTGGGACTGTCACTTGGGTTGTGGAAATTCTTTATGGAAGGTTTCATTTTCGCATTTTGTTAAGGAACCACACTTTGACTGCTACCAACACGTTTTCTGCAAATCAATGTACGGATATGATTAATAGCCAATATATGCTCACGTCTATAGATTCATTAACCACTTGCGCCAGGGATCGGTTATTTTATCCAATCAAATTAGTTCATCTTGGCCAATACAAGCCGTTTGATAATGCTCAGAAATAAATCCTGGTGAAAGCAAAGTAACGATGAAGTGGCAATTTAAAAACATAGCCTTTAGCAAGTATTAGAGAAAAAGTTCTTTTAAAATATGTTTGAAACAAATTGAAATATTTCTAAGAATGCAATATCTATATATACAAGTTGCTACTTGTATATTTTAAGGACAAATACAATATGTGTTTGCTTTTATAACATAACTCTCTATTTGTACTTGATAATTTGATTTATTATTACATCATTTGAAATACTTACATTTTAGGAATATAAACTTTTCATGGTATTACTATTGGCACTGTTATGACTACAGCTCCTGATAGACTGAAACTACAATTATCGCCACGATGTATGGAACTGAAAGTAAACATGTAATAGAAATGTAAAACATCATCTCTTTGACTTCATAGTTTCAACATCAGAGCGTATATATGGGCCTTGCTCTGTGAAAACGGGTGTAAATGCCTTAAATGTGCGCAAAGTGTTGTCCAAAATAAGCCTGTGTAATCCACACAGTCTAATCAGGGACGACACCTTCCGTTTTTTGTTTTGTAATTTAAGTGTAAAGGAAGTATATTCTTAGCGAAAATCGAGCTTAGTCTGATAGTGCTGTCTCTGATTATTGGATATGTTCATTTCGATTTTCTTTATAGCCATGTTTACCTGGAGGTTTGGGGGTAGTAGAAGTAGCGGTTGTAGTTGTTGTTGTAGTATTAGTTGTTGTTGTTACAATTGTTGAACAGTTTGGTCCCTCATAACCGGAAGTTCATGTGCAATTAAACGTGGACCCAGCTATATTGCATATGCCACCGTTTTGGCAGAGATTTGGTATACACGGGTTATCTGAAAAGCATACATATTATAGTGCATTTTATACACACACAAAAAGGTGTCGTGATAAAATATTTACGTTCAATTATTTATAAACTTTCGAACCAGTAGATGAAACTATCGATGCTCCTACAAAAAGCACGAATTCAACCGTTCACTGTTGTGTATCTGTATGTTATTTAAGCATTGTACATAGAAGTTCATGTACGTCTGTTGTGTATCTGTATGTTATTTAAGCATTGTACATAGAAGTTCATGTACGTCTGTTGTGTATCTGTATGTTATTAAAGCATTGTACATAGAAATTCATGTACGTGACCGCAGTGTTTTTTTTTCACCATTTTGGGAATGGGGCCGGGTCCCTTTGGATTGGGAAAAATAGCGGCGTTTTGACTTAAACTGGGAAATTTATATAATTTTGTATTGTTAGTTTTTTTAACACAAAGAAATGAGAATAATGTGTTCTTAATAATATAATCTGTGATTTGAAGTGCTGCTTGTATTATAAATAATAATTGACCTAATTATTTATACAAATACAACTCGAGACTTTTGAAACAACTGGTCCAGTCATAATCATTTATCAACAAGATGGCATAACAAGTTATACAGTTACACAATGCACAGTTATTATCATATCCAAAAAATGACAGTATTTAAACAGACTAACAGCAAAAATATGCACTGTATACAATAGAACTGCAACATGATGGACACAACATCGTAAATTAGTCACTAATTGTAATCATTGTGCAACTGCATTCATAAACCAATTATGATACAATGTCACTGGTAACTTTATTAGCACTCTATTAGTTTACAGTTTAATGCTCCTATTCTTATGGTCCCGGAACAGGTCTATGATTCTATCTATTTGAGAATCTGTGAGTTCTCCAGGACAGTTGGCACAAATTCTTATGGACAGATCCAACAAGTCGTTGGACATTCTGTTCCTTTGGGGAGTGCATAAGCCATTCATTACTGAAAACGCTCGCTCAACACAAGCAGGTGAAGCAGTGGAGGCGGGAATCATTACGATTTGTAGGTAAACCTAAACATGTGTTTGTGCCGATACTGAAATCGCCGAAAAAAATAGAAGCTGATGTCGATGGGTCCGATGTAGATTGGCTCTGTTGCGTAGAAGAGAGGGATTGTTGTTTAAATATTAAGTCTATTTTTTTACATTTACTGGCAGTTTTAGTACTTAATTTTTTAGCGTAATATTTCGAGTTGTGTGACATTTTAAGACGCTTGATTTTGACCGGAAGTGTGGAATGTTGTCAATGACGAATGTGTCTAAAAGCCGGATTTGCATGTAAAAGCCGTATTTTACCGTATCTCGCAGGGCAAGCATGGCAGAAATGCGGAACGTTACGATATTATTATTTTGTTTGGAACTTTCAATTGGGAATTTTAAGGTCCCAATTGGGAAAAATATATACTATTTTCGATTGGGAATGGGTCCGGTTAC
>VMBQ01000628.1:117988-148086 GCA_007657795.1 Dreissena rostriformis
AAAGTGGCAATAATGCTTAAAACCTGACAGCTGAACTTGTATGCATTCATGTTGGGTTTCTGTACCGAGTCAATATTTATTAGATTGTAGTTATGGTACATGACTATGTCCGGATATATTCATGCCACCAATGTTTATGTATTTGCATATATTAATAATAAAATTAGGAGTATTTATAGTGAATTCACATTTTAAACAAAAAAACAAACCTTATGACAATCACAGTCGTGTACTGTTGTACTTTCTTTCTCTGTTACCCGATCTGGTTCAGCCATGGTACTTCACTGTTTCTGAACATAGCATTTGGGATGATTCCTGAAAAAAAATACCACATATAATCCAGGGCTTTTTTGCAGCTGATTTTTAAGCAAAACATATAATTTTTCACCACTTCAGTCAAAGAATCCCCAATGGATAGTTTCGGTTTTGAAAGTTTATAAATATAGAGATTTTGGTGTAAAAAACATGTAAGTTAAATGACCATTTCTCCTGATTGGTTTTCATTCACATTCTTCTACTTTCTAGTTCTATTTAAGAATAAAAAAGCCCCCAAATCATATAATTCCTATGATAAAATCATGATTACAAATATAAACTTTCTGAAAATAACTCGTAATACGCTTTGTTTTCAATATTTGGCATTTTTATAAAATATTTACATTTAAGTTCCAATCCAGGTGTTGTGGTAAATGACTAAAATGTACGAACATCAAATGTGTCTTGACAAAACGGAATGTTTAATGCATTTTTTCTCACTTCATCGAACTTAAAAGTAAATATACAACAAGCGATAGCTTTAATATGCGTCAATATAATAATAAAAATGAAATATGTGTGCAACTTACGCATATATTGTGCTAAAGACGTTGATTTCTTCAGCGACACAGTATAATTTTCTTTTCTCTGGCGAATTTTTATCCCCGGTTGACGTCACATCCGGCTAAGGGACACAACTCTAACACTAGTAAAAGCGAATAACTGAAAGGGTCTATACGTCATAAATTTCGTAATCAAGTGAAAAAAAATAAATACGGAAAGGTGGTTTGTGATATAATTGTAAAAAAATAAACAAAATAAAATTATATGTCATATAAACGCTAAAACACGGATACACATGAATATATCAAACACAACAAGAAAAAGGTAATCGGTGAGATATCATCGTTACACTGTTAGTAACAGATGAAGTATGGGATATACACCCATAGAAATTTCATACCATACTCGCTCTTTATGTTCGCTAGTATACTAACTGGATTTGAAATATGTTCGTTATTTTCGCGAGTATACTTACTCGATTTGAAATATGTTCGTTATGTTCGCAAGTTTACTAACTCGACTTGAAATATGTTAGTTATGTACGCAAGTATACTAACTCAACTTGAAATATGTTCGTTATATACGCAAGTATAATGACTCGATTTGAAATATGTTCGTTATATATTCAAGTATAATGACTCGATTTGAAATATGTTCGTTATGTACGCACGTATACTTAGTCGATGAAAAATATTTTCGTTATGTACGCCATTGTAGTAACTCGATTTGAAATTTGTTCGTTACGAACGCTAGTGTACCTGCTCGATTCGAAATATGTTCGTCATGTACGCGTGTGTACCTACTCGATTTGAAATATGTTCGTTATGTACGCTCGTGTACCTACTGGATTTTAAATATGTTCGTTATGTACGCGTGTGTACCTACTCGATTTGAAATATGTTCGTTATGTACGCTCGTGTATCTACTCGATTTTTAAAATGTTCGTTATGAACGCTAGTGTTCCAACTCGATTTTAAATATGTTCGTTATGTACGCTAGTGTACCTTATCGATTTGAAATGTATTCGTAATGTACGCTAGTGTGACTACTCGATTTAAAATATGTTCGTTATGTACGCTAGTGTTCCTACTCGATTTTAAATATTTTCGTTATCTGCGCTAGTGTACCTACTCGATTTTAAATATTTCGATATGTACGCTAGTGTACCTTCTCTATTTAAAATATGTTCGTTATGTTCGCTAGTATAACTACTCGATTTAAAATATGTATGTTATGTACGCAAGTGTACCTACTCGATTTGAAATATGTTCGTTATGTACGCTAGTGTACCTACTCTATTTAAAATATGTTCGTTATGTACGCTAGTGTTCCTAATCGATTTGAAATATGTTCGTTTTGTACACTAGTGTACCTACTCGATTTTAAATATTTTCGTTATGTACGCTAGAGTACCTACTCGATTTAAAATATATACGTTTCGTACGCTAGTGTACCTACTTGATTTGAAATATGTTCGTTATGTACGCTAGTGTACTTACTCGATTTAAAATACGTTCGTTATGTACGCTAGTGTACCTACTCGATTTAAAATATTTTCGTTATGTACGGTAGTGTACTTACTCGATTTAAAATATGTTTGTTATGTACGCTAGTTTATTTAATCAATTTAAAATATGTACGTTATGTAAGCTAGTGTTTCTACTCGATTTAAAATAGGTACGTTATGGACGCTAGTGTTCTTATTCGATTTGAAATATATTTGAATATACACTAGTTTTATTATTCGATTTGAAATATATATTTAATATACGCTAGTGTCCTTATTCGATTTACTCATAAGGTTTCACACGCTATCCTGTGCATAGAAACTATGTGTGCAATAGATACTCGTCAAATCTTCATAGGTCGACCGATTAAATCATTAAATGCGGGTTTTAGTGTTTCGGTCGGTAAGATATACATCATAATTAGGTAGTTTCTGCAAAAAATAAATCTTACTGACCTCCGATTCCAGTCTTTGTAGGCTGAGGCATGACTTCCGTTACCACTTGTTAATGCTTTACTTAAACCGTAGTATTCGACGATGTGTAGGAGGAAAGCATGTTGTAATTATGTAAAAGGAAAATCTTCTGTGATTCATGTTGGGCGTTGTTGATTGTTCAAGCATATAAACATCTGAGACCCGCCTGTGTGGTACATATACAACATGCCGTACAAACATGTTAAATAAATTGCGTATCATAACGTTATTTTCCAAGGACGAAAATTGTTGGTTGCTATTACATTTGCTTATGCATGCTTCAGGGATATGTGTGTGTGTGTGTGAATTTACTAGCTGTACGATTGAGTACAATTATGATGTTTCTCTTGAATTTGAATTATCCTTCGCCAAAGGTGGGGGGGATATAGTTTTGGCGTTATCCGTCTGTCAATCCGTCTGTCACAAACTTCTAAGTTATGATGGGGGATTTCAATTCAACGAATTTGCTCGTTAACATTATTATTTAAGCCATTCATAACGTAACATTAAAACAAAGTATTTAGATATTAATTTTAAACTTCAATTGTCCTTTGCTTTCAGCGAATTATTGTGAACATTGTTTACACAACGTTTAGCCTATTTAGTCACCTGAGCCGTTATTATCGCATTCTTTACTAATTAGTACTTTCCATGTAGAACACATGGGTCGGTTTTGACAGCAAATCTTTGTTTTGCTCAGTATTTGATGAAAAACAGTCATTATCAATGTTAAGTGATACAACTTACGGAACTCACCAATAAATTATTTGTTAACTTCTTTCGTTTCCTAATTTTCATAATACTTAATCCATGTATTACACTTGTTTCAGTTTGTATTTTGTTTATGGCTGAAAAACAATTGCATGCTGAAGAGCTTATTTATGTTGTTGTTGTGTTTTTATTTTTTTTATTTTTTTTTCTGTTCTAATAGTGTGTCCATTTTTTATGTATTTTCTTTCCCCCGTTATTAATGATATGAGTAAGCGAAGAGACTCTTATAAAATATATTTAAAAAAAAAAAAAAAAACGGTCGTTTGATTGTACCTATTTTATTCCTCGTAAACCAACTAAAACGGCTATTGTGGACATATTTTTGGTTAATTGATATCGCTGTTAATAATTGTAAATCATCAAACAATGAGACGATAAATAGCAGTTGAATTTACCAGTAAATCTCAAATGCTCACACTTAATATTGGTTAAATGCTCAAAATGAGCCATTGGTCTCAAATTCTCACAATCAGCAATTGTTCTCAAATGCTCACAATCAGCCATTGGTCTCAAATTCTCACAATCAGCCATTGGTATAACATGCTCACACTCAATATTGAACTAAATAAACAGTTTTACCTTCTATTTATCATGACTTTGCCTATTTGTCTTCTCTGGTCGTTGTGATTCTATATGAATGTCTGATAATGTCATAAGAATACATATACAACCCCTAAACATTGGAGCTAGAAATATTGGTACACATTTTAAATCCAGAGACTGCATAGTTTTAGGTTTTTCTAATCCGGTTATGAGCAGTGTAAATATTCCAGCCTTGCGACTTTTTTCAGGCTAACTTTCAAACCCGATTAAGCTTATTTTGCTGAGTATATAGTGCAGACAACACATCAAATCTATAAATAATCATTATTTTTCGAATACTCTGCTATCGTACATTGACGAACGTTTTACATGTTTAGTTGTTTGCGCTAACGGATAACTGATGTAGATGGAGTTTTGCAATTCAGTTTGCTGCTTAACTACGCCAAGGTACGATAACCACCTCATCTTCCTGTTTATACAGGTACACTGCAGACGGATCTTGCGGATTGTCTTCTCTTTAAACCCGCTGTTTACATTTAAATCACTTAGCGGTTTATCGAGTGTGTATGTAATAGTGTGTAACAGCTTGTGCGATGACATTGGAGAGTTAATCATTGAAATCTGTACATATTGGCTGCTCTCAGGGAAAACAGGGCTTAATGCATGTCAAATAAGATAAGCCTGTGCACACTGATTAGCCTGTGCAATGCGCACATTTTGTCTAAGTTATCTCTTTAACATAAATATGAGGATAAACAGTGCACAGACATCTTGACATGTGCTTTAAGACACACTCTTTATACATTTGAATGGGTTGTGTTCATTTCAAACTTGCAAAATGAAAAGCTATAACATAATTTTGAAAACTGAGTTGCGTCTAAGATTATGCAATAGCGAACAACTTCAGTGCCTTCAGCGCTTTGATTATCAACTGTATGTATATTGTTTACGAAAACTCATCGTCGACCTCATCTAGTGACCGTGACCTTATGTGACGGTTGTTGTATACTTTATCTAAGTCAATTAAGTACTGTACATATTTATGTTCGCCTTGTTACTGCGTGCACATATCAAGACGGCTCTAACACATTACGGCCCTAGTCAGTAGGCGTTGTAGCGTTATATCCTCGTTGTATAAACACTTAAGCATACATTTCCGCTTCTATGGTATTTTTCTTTTAAAGGAAGTATCTTCTTACCGAAAATCCGGTATAGGCGGACTGCACAGGCTAATCTGGGATGAAACTTTACGCAGATGCATAAAGCCATGTTTTCCCAGAGCGAAGCAAATATTCAAGTATTGACGGCTTCAATCTGTGCAAAGGGCTCAATAACTGATTATTACCTTCACTCACTAACCTGCGTGTTCGTTTTAACGTCGCGATCCGGAATATAGACAAACCCTTTGCTTAATAAACGTCTCGTTGGTTGGTTCAGTGCATCACTTTACTTCCTTTAATAAGTTTTACTTAATCTGCTGTTTTTTAGGATAGATGGATTGACAAACCTCTTACGCGAACCAAAGAGGTATATTGACAACTTAGAATGTATAAGTGATTCAGATGGGGTTGTGTTAATATTGCATACATATCAAATGTTCAGTGAAGATTTGAAGCTGACAGACACGAAATAAGGTTTTTGGAATACAAGTACGAGGTGTCGTGGTGTTTCTTTAGTTTTCTAAGGTAGGTTTGGTCAATTGACCCGCGTCGTGTGAAAATGGGTCTTATGACATATGTGTCCATCGTAGCTCCAGACCAGCCTTCGCAATCACGCCGTCTGTTCAAACCATTTCGCCATAAAGGAACGCCATGTTTTGTGGTCATGACTGGGCTGGAGCTACTATTGCCGCATTTGCCATTAGAACCATTTTCGCATGACTCGGCTTGATAACATGTTTCAGGTGTTAAACGAATCTTTTGTTGTGTAACATTACCATGTACATATCTAAATTTATTCTCATGATTTAAATTAGTTAAGTAATTTTGTTTATTAATT
This sequence comes from Dreissena rostriformis, assembly GCA_007657795.1. NCBI lineage: Eukaryota > Metazoa > Mollusca > Bivalvia > Myida > Dreissenidae > Dreissena > Dreissena rostriformis. Next base: position 124,101 of record VMBQ01000628.1, read on the forward strand.
TAACCTCAATATTGACTCAGTGTGTAATTCATACAGCTTTAATATTACGTCGCTGTTGGCCAATTAAAGTAGTTATGTAGATATATCAGCTAGGCAAGCTAGGCAAGCTAGGCAAGCTAGGCAAGCACTGTTGATTTTGTTTTTTGAATTATACTTCCGTATTTTCTCATTGAAAATCAAATGTTACTGTTGATGATAAACGGTGGTATATAAACCCAAATAATATAATCAATCTTTACATCTTTGACTTGTTAAATATTTTAAGCGTGTTCAATTGTGAGGAAAACAAACCCTTAACAAAACCGTAATACAGTCCCAACATTACTAACGAAACATCTGTGTTTTAAATATATCATTAGTTTAAACATATTTATTTCAAACAATACACATTGTTTTACACAGAATTACATACAACATTTATATAGTTAACATGTTTGAATGGGATTAGAACGAAAGACAGTGTCTTATAAAGTTCTTCCCCCTAAATATATCATTACCCTGTGGAATGTATACGTTGACACATTTCACGAACGAAACTGCATAAATTGTGTAAAAAAAACAACACTTCGGTATTCTATAAATTACTTTTGCACAAAAAAAGAGAAATTTGACAGACTCTTACTTTCAAGATGTTTGAAATCGGATACGATAATTAAAACGCACGAAGATTTTGACAAATTAACCGGCATAGCTATTGGAACATGATCTTCACAGTATGGCCTGTAATATTTCATTTAGACTATGTGATAGTTATCGAACGCAGATAGTTTCCTAGCATATAACTAAAATACACATACCTGCACATAAAATAAAAATGTCAACTACATTATATTTTTGTCGACACATATCGAGAACAAAACTGCACATATTTGGTATACAAAAATTCAATAGATATTACTTGCTGCTCAAAAAACGAGACATTCGATGTCAACAGACGCGCTACGTATCATCCCGAGATGTTGGAAATCGGTGAACCGAGGTCTATATGATACTTCAAACCAATTATAACCAATTTACCGACAAAGCGATCACAGTATGGCCTGTAATATGTCATTTAAACTGTGTGATATGTAGCAAAGGCAGACATCTTCTTTAAACATAAATGATATGTAAATAGCTGGATATATCATTCAACTGTAGTGTACATTATCTTATTGGATTTCACAAACCTGAAAATGAAAAAGGATTGCAGAAATAAGTAAAGCACACCGTTTGTTTCGCCGAAAACGTTCATAAATATACTTAAAATGTAACACGATAATCCCTGTTTGTTATTTAGATCAGACGAAACATCAATTGTAAAAATATTTGTATTGCGCCAGGTATGTTATAGAAACTATGAAAAGTTAACTTAAATTGACGAGCTCACTCATTACATACAATAATATAATAATAATTATAATAATTATAACGTTATTTCACGAAGATAACACATTAAGAAATAACATTTCTTTTTTACAATGTGGTCTTCAAAAACACAGTATATGTAAATATAACTCAACAATGTCTAGCATACTGCAGTCAGCCTTAAAATAATAACAAAAGCAACATAATAATAATAATAATAATAATAATAATAATAATAATAATAATAATAATAATAATAATAGTAATAATACTGATGATGATGAGGAGGACGAGGATGAGGATGATGAGGATTATGAGGATGATGATGATAATGACACGATGAAGATGATGATGATAACACGATATCAGATCGGCGTGTTTCCTAAATGCTGCGAAAATAATTGTTAAATACAAACAACCTGTTGACTGATAGTTAAACGACACTTTGGAATAATATTTGTTAAATGTTTTGTAATAATATGACATACAGGACTTCTAATTAAAATGTTTCTACACCACAGTCCATGCGCAAGCCTCATTAGCAATGGTGCGCATGCGTATAGCAGTTCTTCATGTACATTTCGTTTGTAACTATTTTACTTCTATTGCAGATATTTCTCAGTAATACTTTATTGAGTGGTTGTTAACATGAGAACAATGTGTTAAAAAATATTTAATGAAAACTTATTACATATTTTCGTTTTTGTAATATTATACTTTTTTAGCCGTAGATATGATAATTAACGCCAATTGCATTATTATTCAGTATTCGTGTGTTCGTTGTGTCAACTAGTGTAAAAAAATTATTTCAATTTCGGTGTTAGATGATGTTGGGGGGTAGAACGCCCACCATTGAGAACCAAAGTATGTGTTTAACGCCACATGGTATGCCGGATGGGTATTTTAATTAAGAAAGTGAGTCTCCGCTCTTGTGGTTTCTATATTCGTTTAAATTGTTAAAACGAAGGTTAAAAGAAATGCGAAATTAAAGCTAAATGAACACCGTACTTAAAAATCAAATATGGTCTATCCGAAAGAAAACAAAACGATAATTTGATTGCATATTTACCTGCTTAACAATACAATATATGTTGTTTTTTTTAAAGAAATTCGATGACATTGACAATTTCCATTTAGTACTCTTTCATAATGAATATATAACCTCATACTATTCTATTCATAAGAATTGGCCAGCAATGTTCAGCGACATAAATGAGTCGTGTTCTGAGATAACTGGGCATAATGCATGTGCGTAATCCGGGACGATACTTTTCGCCTAAACTTGATTTTCGATAAGAAGAGACATCATTTAAACGAAAAATTCCATAAAAGCGGAAATTGTCGTCCCTGATTAGCCTGTGCGGACTAATATGGGATGACAATTCACGCAAAAGCATTATGCCCAGTTTTCTCAGAACACGACATAAATAGCCTGCATTCAAGTGCTTCCGAGTTGTTAGTCAGCCTGTGAATAGTCCATCTGAATGTGGGTGTTAATAGAGATGCCATAATGTGGGAATGCATGAAGAAGTCCTTGTTTGTTTGTGTGCGTTCTTGTTGCTTTTCATTTTATGAAAGTTGTATAAGCGTTTTATTTAATTTGGTCTTAGAGAATTTATTATTTTAAAAAACATAATTTTGTTAATTATTTCCAAATCTCTTAAGAAATAGTAGTTAATTTATTTTGATCGAAATTTTTACTTCGCGGGGGGAATGCCGTAGAACCAGGTTAAGCGAATAAGCCTTATTACTTCCCCAGGTAACCCAGTTTTAATATATCGGGACCGTGTAGGACGAACCAAAATATAACTTCGTTTTTTTATTACAGTACGTTTAAGAATGTTTCCTTTTTTTAATTGGCTGAAGGCAATAACAAAACAATTCCGAATCACTAACGAAATTATAAATGTAAACTTTAAAACAGCGACCGACATTGATTTCGAATATAGGGTATTTGTCAGATAATTTCAACGTCGATCCTTCGCTCACGCTCACCTTGATTTTCAGTTACTTTCTAAATATAAATGTGTGTTTATGTTTTTCCTCGGTCGTACAGTTTCTTCATTACCGGTTAATATTCTCCAATAGCGAATCACGTGACAACAGGTGCATTTTCATTACAAGGGTTGTCGCAAAACAAATTCTAACCTTCAAAATCGTTTATTTATCATTCTTAAAATATAAACAACATAACGTGATTGGTATGTAATCACAGAACTTGTAATAACAATAACAATAAAGAAAACAAAAATTACAATCAAGAAAAAAACAAACAAATGGACCCTTTCAAGAGAAAACCATGCATCTGCATATATTTTTATCTCAGATAAGCTTGTGCCGCTTCAGTCCACACAGGCTGATCTGAAATAAATGTTTCAGTGGACCATATTTAAACCAAAAGATTCTTGAAACAGAAAATACAGTGAAAGGGTAGCGTTACGATTCAGGAGACAACCCCCATTACGGGAAACGGATGTTTCGAAACTGATATCTGTACCAGGGTGTCTGTTTCGCGAGTTTTTATCAACAGTTCAACTGAAAATGTATATTCACTGATAAATATCCTTCAAATCGATACCACGATCACTTACCGTTGACAATGGATTAGGAAAATAATCGTTTCTTTCTCACTGATCTACACAACCGCAGGCAGAATTTTGCGCCATTCGAACAAATGTCTGCGAGCGCTTCAATGATGGTGACTGTTTAGAGTTGTCTGTTTAATTCCGGTTTTTGTGGGGAAAAATAATCATCAAATGTTATTGTCCGTGACTGCACAATTTGTTTAATTGAAATTGGTAAGGTTTTTTTTAATGTTGAATTTATTTCGATTTGTTTCGGAGCTGGATAATTTTCGGAACTGACGACCCCACTGTATGTCTGAGTTAAGATTGTATTTTCCGCTTTCAATAATGTTTGACATTGTGAAAATTAGGATAAAATATCGCAATTCCCTACTCTGTGTATTGGCTAACAGCATGTGATAAACACAACTGCGTAAAGTATATCACTATTGCGAAACAAATTATCTACGCAATAAACTGGAAATTGTATATCAACGAATGCTCTTTCTATTAATCTTTTCGTGCAAAGATGTTTGAAATAGGATACCCGCCGTATATAAATTATCGATAATTTTGCGTGAAACTGTAGTATGTGCCTCACATTTTTATATATGATACACTAGTTTCGCATTCAACCATAATATGCAAATGCAATTGGGTTTGAAACATGTTTCCAGCATAGTTAATGTAATATGATCATCATAACATGCAAAGTATTAAGTCATATTCTGTGAGGGCGTAGCTTCCTTTAGGCAGTTTGGCGCGTGCATATACATTTGTCCAGGGATGACAAAGTAGAAATTCCAAATAAAAAAGCAATGAAAACTCGAAGGGGTGGGGTGATTGGGTTTTTCATGGTTGACATGATCCTTTATTTTTCTAAAGCTTAAATTTTATCTCGATTCATTAAATAAAATAGACTCAAACCTTAAGAATTATGTTTTAAAATTTTAAAATTTGTAAAATCGTGTATAATCTTTAGTAAGTGGTATGTAGCCTTATAATAAACATTATTGGTCTGTTATGTACGCAAGTATACTAACTCGATTTGAAACATGTTCGTTATGCACGCTAGTTTACTTATTCGATTTGAAATATATACGTTATGTATGCTAGTGTAACTACTCGATTTGAAATATGTTCGTTATGTACGCTAGTATACCGACCCGATTTGAAATGTGTTCGTTATGTACGCTTGTACACTGACTCGATTTGAAATATGTTCGTTATGTACGCAAATATACGAACTCGCTTTGAAATATGTTCGTTATGTACGCATGTATACTGACTCGACTTGAAATATGTTCGTTATGTACGCAAGTATACTAACTCGATTTGAAATATGTTCGTTATGTACGCAAATATACTAACTCGATTTGAAATATGTTCGTTAGATACGCAAGTATACTGACTCGATTTGAAATATGTGTGTTATGTACGCTAGTATACTGACTCGATTTGAAATATATTCGTTATGTACTCTAGTTTACTGACTCGATTTGAAATATGTTCGTTATGTAGGCTAGTATACTGACTCGATTTGAAATATGTTCGTTATGTACGCTAGTATATCTTCTCGATTTGAGATATGTTCGTTATGTACGCTAGTGTACCTACTCGATTTAAAATATATTCGTTATGTACGCTAGTGTTCCTACTCGATTTTAAATATTTTCGTTATGTTCGCTAGAGTACCTACTCCATTTAAAATATATACGTCTCCTACGCTAGTGTACCTACTCGATTTGAAATATGTTCGTTATGTACGCTAGTGTACTTACTTGATTTAAAATATGTTCGTTATGTACGCTAGTGTACCTACTCGATTTGAAATATGTTCGTTATGAACGGTAGTGTACTTACTCGATTTAAAATATGTTCGTTATGTACGCTAGTTTATTTACTCGGTGTAAAATATGTACGTTATGTAAGCTAGTGTTCTTACTCGATTTAAAATATGTACGTTATGTAAGCTAGTGTTCTTACTCGATTTAAAATATGTACGTTATGGACGCTAGTGTTCTTACTCGATTTGAAATATGTACGTTATGGACGCTAGTGTTCTTATTCGATTTGAAATATATTTGATTATGCGCTAGTGTTATATTTCGATTTAAAATATATTTGAATATACGCTAGTGTCCTTATTCGATTTACTCAGAAGGTTTCACACGCTATCCTGTGCATAGAAACTATGTGTGCAATAGATACTCGTCAAATATTCATAAATCGACCGCTTTTTAGTGTTTCGGTCGGTAAGATGTACATCATAATTAGTTAGTTATTGCATTTTTTTTCTTACTGAACTCCGATTCCAGTCTTTGTAGGCTGAGGCATAACTTCCGTTAACACTTGTTAATGCTTTAGTTATTTTAACCCATTTATGCCGAGTGGACTCTCCCATCCTTCTAAATTGGATCAATTTATTTCCAAAATTAGAGATGTCTGGTATATTTATTTCTATTGTTAGAATATTTCTCACAGAAATTCCTTAAAGCAAACAGCGTATTTTCTGATGAGATGCCGCATTATGCGGCTTCTCATTTGGGTCTAGGCTGTTTGCCTAGGCCTTTTTTGTAGACGCTAGGCATAAGTGGGTTAAACCGTAGTATTCGACGATGCGTAGGCGGAAAGCATGTTGTAATTATTGTAAAAGGAAAATGTTCTGTGATTCATGTCGGGCGTTGTTGATTTTTCAAGCATATAAACATCTGAGACCCGCCTTTAACAGTCATTATCAATGTAAAGTGATACAAGTTACGCAACTTATCAAAAAAAATTCTTTGTTAACTTCCGTCATTTCCTAATTTTCATAATACTTAATCCATGTATTACACTTGTTTGAGTTTGTATTTTGTATAGGGCTGAAAAAACAATTGTATGCTCAAGAGCTTATTTACGTTGTTGTTGTGTTTTTATTTATATTTATTTCTGTTCTAATAGTGGGTCTATTTGTGTTGTCTCCCCCCCCCCCTTATTGAAATGAGTAAGCAAAGAGACAACAATAAAATATATTTTAAACAATTAACGGTCGTTTGATTGTACCTATTTTATACCTCGTAATACAACTATAAACGGCTATTGTGGACATATTATTGATTTATTGATGTCGCTGTTAATAATATTAAATCATCAAACAATTAGACGATAAATAGCAGTTGAAGTAACCAGTACATTCAATTATCTCGAATGCTCTCAATCAGCCACTGGTCTCAAATGCTTACAAACAGCCATTGGTTTCGAAAGCTCACAATCAGCCATTGGTCTCAAATGCTCACAATAAGCCATTTGTCTCAAATGCTCACAATAAGCCATTGGTCTCAAATGCTCACAATCAGCCATTGGTCTCAAATGCTCACAATCAGCCATCGGTCTCAAATGCTCGAAAATCAATATTGAACTAAATAAACTGTTTTAACTCCAAAATATCATGGCTTTGCCTATTTGTCTTCTTTGGTCGTTGTGATTCTATATGACTGCCTGATAATGTCTTGAGGATACATATACAACCCCTTAACATTGGAGCTTGAAATATTGGTAAAAAATTTTAAAATCCAGAGACCGCATAGTTTTAGGTTTTTTTAATCCGATTATGAGCTCAGCGTAAATATTCCAGCCGTTCGATTGTTTTCAGGCTAACTTTTCAAACAAATTAAGCTGATTTTTCTGAATATAAAGTGCAGACAACACATCAAATATATAGATAATCATTATTTTAAAATTTGTCGAATACCCTGCTACCTTACATTGACGAACGTTTTACATTTTTATTAACTGTAAGTATATTGTTTACGAAAACGCATCGTCGACCCCATCTAGTGACCGTGGCCTTATGTGACTGTTGTTGTAAACTTTATCTAAGTTAATTAAGTATCGTACATATTTATGTACTCCTTGTTACTGCACATATCAAGACGGCTTTAACACATTACGGCCCTCGTTAGTAGGCGTTGTAGCAAACATATACATGTATCCTCGTTGTATAAACACTTAAGCATACATGTGTACTTTCAGCTTCTATGGTATTTTTCTTTAAAAGGAAGTTTCTTCTTAGCGAAAAACCGGAGTAGGCGGACTGCACAGGCTAATATAGGATGAAACTTTACGCAGATGCATTAAGCCCCGTTTTCCCAGAACGAAGCAAATATTCAAGCTTCAAACTGTGCAAAGGGCTCAATAACTGTGTCGCGTTCTGAGAAAACTGGGCAAAATGCATGTGCGTAAAGTGTCGTCCCAGATTAGCCTGTGCAGTTCGCACAGGCTAATCCGGGACGACACTATACGCCTAAACTGGATTTTCGCTAAGAAGAGACATCATTTAAACGAAATATTTCATAAAAGCGGAAATTGTCGTCCATGATTAGCCTGTGCGGACTGCACAGGCTTATCTGAGATGACAATTTACGCACAAGCATTATGCCCAGTTTTCTCAGAACACGACACAACTGATTAGTAACCTCACTCACTAACCAGCATGTTCGTTTAACGTCGCGATCCGAAATATAAACACGTCCTTTGCATAATAAACGCCTCTTTGGTTGGTTCATTGCATCACTTTACTTCCGTGTATAAGTTTTACTTAAACTGCTGCATTTTAGGATAGGTGGATTGACAAACCTCTTACAAGAACCTAAGAAGTACAACGTATAATGTGTTAGCGATTCAGATTAGGTTGTGTTAATATTGCATACATATCAATTGTTCAGTGTTGATTTAAAGATGACAGACACGAAATAAGTTGTTTGGATTACAAGTACGATGTGTCGTGGTGTTTCTTAAGTTTTCTAAGGTATGTTTGGTCAAATTACTCACGACGTGCGAAAATAGGTCTTACGCCATATGCGGCAGGAGTAGCTCCATCCCAGCCTGCGCAATCACGCCGTCTGGTCAAACCTTTTCGCCATAAAGGAACGCGATGTTTGTGGTCTCTCTAGCGGATAGGGTTAACCCTGACCATACTGCGCGGTTGGAAGACTGGGCTGGAGCTGCGTTGGCAGCATATGCCATTAGACCCCTTTTCGCATGACTCGGGTTGATAAAATGTTTCATGTGTTAAACGGAACTATTCATTGTGTACGATTACCATGAATATATCTTAATTAATTATCGTGCTTTAAATTAATTTGAATATTTTTAACCTCTATATTGACTCAGTGTGTAATGTATAGCTTAACTATTACTTCGCTGCTGGTCAATTAAGGTATTTATGTAAATATATCATCTAGGGGAGTTATGTTGATTTCGTGTTTCGAATGATACTTCCGTATTTTCTTATTGAATATTAAATGTTGCTGTTGATATAAATGTGGATACATAAACACAAATACTATAATCAACCATTACATATTTGACTTGTTAAATATATAAAGCGTGTTCACTTGTGAGGAAAACAAAACCTTAACAGTTATAAATATTTCTTTTATACCTAATGATAAAATATGACATTTCTGCAGTGAAATAACAGCAGTGAAAAGAACACAATTGTTCTTTTCACCGGTGAAAAGAACAAATTTTCGGAATTCCTTTTTCTATTTTAAGATTATCATATCAAGATGTGATTCCCTTGTTTATATCCTTGTTTATATTTTTTCTATGATCACGAGTGCAATAAAATCGATATTCCACCGAATCCAACAAATTTTCGTTTAATTTAATGCTCTCTTTACCGTTTATTTACATTGTAAAATAGTTTAACTGTGAAGAATTTCCCTTGAATAATTTCAATGAATTGAGGCACGCCACTGGGGAGAGGGTCACTTTTCAGCGAAAGGGAAATTATTATTAATTATTTTCTTGAAAAAGGAGCATAAAAGAAACAGAAAATGTGTTCATGTCAGTGTAAGATCGTTTGTTATTTCACTCGTGATCATAGAAAAATAATATTTTCACTCGTGGCTGCGCCACTCGTGAAAATATATTTTCTATGATCACTCGTGAAATAACAAACGATCTTACACTGACATGAACAAATATCCTCTATATCATTACCCCGTGGTATGTATACGTTGACACATTTCTCGAACGAAACTGCATAAATTTTGCAAAAAAAAACACTTCGGGAGGCTATAAATTACTTTTGCACAAAAACGAGAAATTTGACAGACACTCTGTGTACTCTTACTTTCATGATTTTTGAAATCGGATACGATACTTAAAACGCATGCAGATTTTGAAAAAATGTACCTGCATAGCGAACGTAACATGATCTTCACAGTATGGCCTGTAAGATTTCATTAAGACTCTGTGATGGTTAGCGAACGCAGACCGTTTCCTTAAGTTTAACTGAAATACAAATAGCTGCATATATTATAAAAAAAGTCAACTACATTATATTTTTGTCGACACATATCGAGAACAAAACTGCCTATATTTGGTGTACAAAACTTCAATTGATATTACTTGCTGCACAGAAACGAGACATTTCATATCAACAGACGCACTGCGTACTTATTCTTTCAATCCGAGATGTTGGAAATCGGATAACCGACGTCTATATGATACTTCAAACCAATTATAACCAATTTACCGACAAAGCGATCACAGTATGGCCGGTAATATGTCATTAAAACTGTGACATCTTCTTTAAACTTAAATGTTAGGTAAATAGCTGAATATATCATTCAAATGTAGTGTACATTATCTTATTATATTTCACAAAACTGAAATTAAAAAAGGATTGCAGAAATAAGTTAAGCACACTTGTTTCGCCGAAAATGTAACTAAATATGCTTAAAATGTAATACGATAATCCCTGTTTGTTTTTTAGATCAGACGAAACATCAATTGTTACAATAATTGTATTGCGCCAGGTATGTAATAGAAACTATGAAAAGTAAACTTATAGTTATCGTGTTCTGAGAAAACTGGGCATAATGCATGTGCATAAAGTGTCGTCCCAGATTAGCCTGTGCAGTCCGCAAAAGCTTATCCGGGACGACACTTTCCGCCTAAACTGGTATTTTGCTAAGAAGAGACATCATTTAAACGAAAAATTCCATAAAAGCGGAAATTGTCGACCCTGATTAGCCTGTGCAGTCCGCACAGGCTTATCTGGGATGACAATTCACGCACAAGCATTATGCCCAGTTTTCTCAGAACACGACACATATTGTCGCGCTCATTACATAAAACAACGCGATTTCAGATCGGCATGTTTTCTAAATGCTGTGAAAATTAATTACAAACAACCTGTTGACTGAAAGTTAGACGACTCTTTGGAAAAATATTTTTTAAAGGTTTTGTAATAATATGTGTCGTGTTTTGAGAAAACTGGGCATAATGCATGTGCGTTAAGTGTCATCCCAGATTAGCCTGTGCATTCCTCACAGGCTAATCAGGCACGACACTTTCCGCCTTAATTGGATTTTCTCTAAGAAGAGACATCATTTAAACGAAAAAATCCATAAAAGCGGACATTGTCGTCCCTGATTAGCCTGTGCAGTCCGCACAGGCTTATCTGGGATGACAATTCACGCACAAGCATTATGCCCAGTTTTCTCAGAACACAACATATGCGACATACAGGACTTCTAATTAAAATGTTACTACACCACAGTCCATGCGCCAGCCTCACTATCAATGGTGCGCATGCGTATAACAGTACTTCATGTACATTTCGTTAGTGCCTAGTTTACTTCTACTACAGATATTCCCGCGCCAGCTAAAAGGCTACGAAGGATACTTTTTAAAATGATAAAAATAAATATTTTATTGCGTGGTTGTAAAAATGCGTTTACAACATTTAATGAAAACTAATTAAATAGTATCGTTTGTGTAATATTATACCATTTTAGACGTTGATATGTCCCTTTAACATTTATTTCCATATTGACATCACGTGCACTTACTTCTGCTACAGATATTACCGCGCCAGCTAAAAGGCTACGACGGGATACTTTTTAAAATCATAAAAATAAATATTTCATTGAGTTGTTGTAAAAATGCGTTACAAACCATTTAATGAAAACTAATTAAATAGTNTTTCTAAATGCTGTGCAAATTAATTACAAACAACCTGTTGACTGAAAGTTAGACGACACTTTGGAATAATGTTTTTTTAAAGGTTTTGTAATAATTTGTGTCGTGTTCTGAGAAAACTGGGCATAATGCATGTGCGTAAAGTGTCATCCCAGATTAGCCTGTGCATTCCGCACAGGCTAATCAGGGACGACATTTTCCGCCTTAATTGGATTTCTCTAAGAAGAGACATCATTTAAACGAAAAAAATCCATAAAAGCGGAAATTGTCGTCCCTGATTAGCCTGTGCAGTCCGCACAGGCTTATATCGGATGACAATTCACGCACAAGCATTATGCCCAGTTTTCTCAGAACACAACATATACGACAAACAGGACTTCTAATTAAAATGTTACTACACCACAGTCCATGCGCCAGCCTCACTATCAATGGTGCTCATGCGTATAACAGTACTTCATGTACATTTCGTTAGTGCCTAGTTTACATCTACTACAGATATTCCCGCGCCAGATAAAAGGCTACGAAGGATACTTTTTAAAATGATAAAAATAAATATTTTATTGAGTGGTTGTAAAAATGCGTTTACAACATTTAATGAAAACTAATTAAATAGTATCGTTTGTGTAATATTATACCATTTTAGACGTTGATATGTCCCTTTAACATTTATTTCCATATTAACATCACGTGCACTTACTTCTGCTTCAGATATTACCGCGCCAGCTGAAAAGCTACGACGGGATACTTTTTTAAAATCATAAAAATGAATATTTCATTGAGTTGTTGTAAAAATGCGTTACAAACCATTTAATGAAAACTAATTAAATCTAAGTATCTTTTTTTTGTAATATTATACCATATTAGACGCTGATATGTCCCTTTAACATTTTTTTCACATATATACATCAATAGCACGCCCAGTGCAGTATTATTCATGATTCGTTTGTTCAGTGTGTCAACTAGTGTAAATATTTTATTTCAATTTCGGTATTCGAGGAGTGGGGGATAGAAAGCCTACTATTGAGAACCCAATTTATGTGTTTTACGCCACTTGTCAGACGGATGGGTATTTTTATTTAGAAAGTTAGCTCGCTCCTGTGATTTCTATATGCGTTTAAATTGTTAAACATGCTTTAAAAGAAATGCGTAATTAAAGCTAAATGAACACCGCACTTAAAAATCGCATTTGCTCTATCCGAAAGAAAACAAGACGATAATTTGATTGCGTATTTACCTGCTTAACAATACAATATATGTTTTTTAATTAATAAAATGACATTGGCAATTACCATTTAGTACTCTTTCATAATAAACATATAACCTCATAGGCTCATACTATTCATAAGAATTGGCCAGCAATGTTCAGCGCAATAGATAGCCTGCATTCAAGTGCTTCCGAGTTGTGAGTCAGCATGCGAATAGTCCATCTGAATGTGGGTGTTAACAGAGATGACATAAAGTTGGAATGCAAGAAGAAGTCCTTGTTTGTTGGTGTGCGTTCTTGTTGCTTTTCATTTTATGGAAGTTGTATAAGTGTTTTATTTAATTTGGTCATACAGCATTTATTATTTTAAATACCATTTTTTTGTTAATTATTTCCTGACTGCTTTAGAAATAGTAGTTAATTTATTTTAATCGAAATATTTTCTTCGCTCTGAGTATGCCGTAGAGCCATGTTAAGCGAATAAGCCTTATTACTTCCCCAGGTATAACCAATTCTTAGTGTACATTTAAGATATCGGGACTTTGCTGGACGAAACAAAATATAATTTCGTTTTTATACTAGTACGTTAAAGAATGTTTCCGGTTTTTTTAATTGGCTTAAGGCAATAACAAAATAAACAAATCAAATAATATGAAAACATATCCAGATTAACCCATTGATGCCTAGGGTCTAAAAAAGGCCTTGGCAAACAGCGTAGACCCAGATCTCGATTCATTAAATAAAATAGACTCGCACCTTAAGTATTATATTATTTTGATTTTTAAATTTTGTAAAATCGTTTTTAATCTACCGTAAGTTGTATGCAGCCATATAATAAATATTATTGGTCTTTTGGCATAATGTTAAGCTGGGTAAAACTGAAAGTTTAGCACTTGATTTCAATACATTCGCGATGTATGATCCGGGTCCTGATTACCCAGCTTGGGGATCTTTCGTTTACACCTGCAGACGAAGACACGATAAGTTTTCGACTGGTCATATTTCTAACGTTTTAACATTTGGTTTGCGAATTTAGATTCACATGTATTGTTCAGTTTGCAAACATAATACCGTTTGAAATATAATATGTCAATAGACTAGTATGGTATGCACGTTTTGTAAGATGAGTATAATAGGCGAGTAAGATAACTGTTCTTTAAAAAGATGCAATAACATAAAGGATTTGATGACTTTACGTCTCTTATCACATTTTACACATATAAGACGATTAACATTTCTATAGATTGAATAAAACTGGGCAATTAAAATAAGTCTTAACAACTCAGACATATGTGATGTATATTGTTTACATCAGATCAATGTTGTACGAATGGACTCCCTATATTTTAGAACATCATTTATCACATGCTATACCTTGTTTTCAATGTAATACAGACATTACGTATTTTTTTTTTATATTACACACGTGTAATACAACTTTTTTAAGCGTTTCATTGGCTACAGAATCAATAACTAACCAATCGCATGGCTTTATTTTGGTGAAATGACGTCGTCAACATGCAATGACGTCACGATAGTAAACAACTTTTAGATCTATCAGCATTTGTTTGGTCAATTAAGATGTATTTTTTTAGTTTTAAAGCATGTGATAAAAAAGGATCAGACACTCGTTGTCATATAATACCATATTTTATTAAACTCGTCCAGGAAATTCGTTAGTAAGCTCGCTAAAGGCTCGCTTACTAACAAAATTCCTTAACTCGTTTAATAAAATATGGTATGATATGACATCTCATGTCAGATCCTATATATATGTTTTAACCGTTTGCAACTTTCTTTGACACTGTGCGTCAATATAATGCCAACGTAGTCAAACTCAAATACAAATCTGTGTGTATGACTTATTGGAAATAATAACATCATTTTATCGTTTCAGGAACTAATTGCAATTCGTTTAAAGCGTATCCGACTCAACAATGAAGCGTCTTGTGCGTATGTATCATTATACATTAGAAATAGATTTTATCATTGATGAAAACAATAATTAAAAAGTGGAGCGAATATAGTAGTATACAATACACACCCTTGATAACTGATATTTCGCATGCGCCTTGCAACATGCATGGTTTTGTTTACAGGTTTAATGAAGAAGTGAGACGGCGCTTTAATTATTTGTCAAAAAAAATGTGGCAAATGGTTAATATGCAATAAAAAAATATGAAATTCATATACACAATGTGAAATTCATGTGCACAATGTAGATGTAGAATTACAAGTTTCTCGAATTTCACATGTCGAAATCTTAATGCAAGCTGAAAACATGTCTTATTTTGGGCACGTGTTTGTCGAACGTTATCTTAAATGCACATGTTTGATCATTATTCATTCTAAATTATTAATTCTTAACACTATGATACAAAGTAGCAAGACTTCTCGGTGAAATAATGTCAACACATGTTTTTTTAAATTGTAGCGATATTAGAACTGAAATTCTTTCTTACATGTGAAAATTTCTTAAATTAAACTATATCTCCCATTACAGATCATCATTACCTAATTATAATCAGTGTCATGGGCGTACTTCTGCCTTCATCAGGTAAGATATCGTGCTTAATATTAGGTAGCGAAAATAAACAGTTGTTATTTAGGATGAGAAGGAATAGTAAAGAAAATAGAATTATAGTTTATGTCGACTTTAAAAACCCATCAATAAATATACATTAATAACATGCGTCTGGAATAAATGCATAATATATAGAATTTTTAATATACATCATTAAAAAAAATCACGTTTTACGTGGGAGCATCAACACGGAAAAGAGTATTTTTTACACTGTGACTACATTATGGCAAAATCTTTTGAGCGAAACACGGGTTGTATTTCTGTAAATTTGTTTTGTTTGAAATAGAAGCATTTTTATAATACATACGACATATATAAGTCTATGTCATGTTCTTGAATTTTAAAGCATTTCATACAAAGCATGGCTAGTGTTCTGCATACGATTTGGACTATTTTAGTTATAGTTTAGTTTAAACTATTTATATGTTCTTGGCAAACTTGTACAAATATGGACGCGATCTTTAAATATTTGGAATTGAGGTATAAACATACCACATGAATGTCATTTTAGAACACAGTGATAGTCATCTTGAGTATCATTTGCGTTTGCTTAAAGCTTTTATCTTTTATTTTGTGACAATGCTCTGGTGTCTTCCCGTTTGTATAACTAAAACAGCCATTGTAAATTAGCTTTAATATTCCCTCGTTTGTGTATTTTCATCAATATTATGATTCGGTGATTTACGGAATACCGGTTCCACTTCATTATATAGAATCATTCAACTGGATGGATGTGATACTTACTTATTTCAATATATTGTGGTCAAGTCCCGTATTCAAGCAACAACGTTATTCATTCGAACAATTATCTGAGTTACACAAATAAAAGGTTAACTTTTCTAACCAACACAATGTAAACTACACAATGTGCACCGAACCAATTTGTTCAACTAACGAGTCATATGGTGTGTAGGTTCTAGGCAAAGGATCCATGAAATCCTCCAGAAAGTTCATCATCAAGAAGATGAAAATAAGCTTTTCTGTTGTTTTTGTATATTGCATTTGTAATACATTACATTTGTGTACGTTGATGTTCAATATAACATTCAGTGCAACCGATATATACTCTAGTTACTTTTCATATGGACAGAAATTCTTTTTGATTGAATATAGCATCTTCTGGATTGTTACATTCTATTATAAATAGGCTACATCAACGTTGCTGTTTCTAGTTCATGCAGCCATTCCAGTGTTTATAAAGCCCTCGCTGATTGACCAACAGACTTTATGCTTTGAAAACAGTCCCTTATCATCAAGCATATACCGGGTGTCTGCAAGTGACGCGGACATTTGTTTGTTTTAATGTATACGTTTGTCTGTTTGTCAGTCCATCTTAAGCAGGATTGTATACATGACATACATGCAATAGTTTTTTTTCAGTGCAAAACGCTTCTCCAGTATTCTCAAAGCCCTCGACAAGTGACCAACAAACTTCATGCTTTGAAAATAGTCCCTTATCATCAAGCATATACCGAGTGTCTGCAAGTGACGCTGATGGGGATACTGTTACTGTGACGATTCACAGCCAGAACCCATCAGCTCCTCCATTCCAATTAGCGAAAGGGATTATTGGGTGGATTCTGTCGACTCCAGCATCGACTATGATCGACCGAGAAACTACTCCAACATTTACGTTTGTCTTCAAGTAGGTGACTTACTTACAAGTCCATACATCATTTATAACTGTACCTTTTTTGCATACGGGTACAAACAATGAATGATAGGGTAATAAAACGTATAGAGGTAATCTGAACAATTATTAAAGATTCACTTTTTTATTAACAATTTGTCGGTGCATGTGCCATGTGTCATGATACATGACGCCATTAATAATTCATTTAGTCAGCGTCAGATGTGTATTCTTTCAAGACAGGCAATATTCTTCGATGACAGTTTTAATCATATTTGAGCCTCGCTCTATGAAAAGGGGCTTTAATGCATGCGCGTAAATTATCGTCCCAGATTAGCCTGTGCAGGCCGCACAGGTTAATCAAGGACGACACTTCACGCTTTTATGGCTATTATAGCAAAAATCCAGTTAATGCGGAAAGTGTTATCCCTGGTCAGCCTTAGCGGGCTGCACAGGCTAATCTGGGACGAATCTTTACGCACATGCATTAAAAACCATTTTCAGAGAGCGAGGCGTATTTTTTTTAATTAAATACATAATAAATATATTGGATTCATTGACATACCGCAGCGCAACGGACGGTACCAATGCCGTACAAAGCGTCCCATTGACGTTGATATTAACGGACCTGAACGACAACAGCCCTCAGTTTACAAAGAGCTCATACACAGTTGGTAGGTTGTGTTTCACGTTTGTTCTGGTCTATGCCTCCAGTACTGTCTTTTAAAAGTAATGAGGTCGAAATTCATCTAGTGCATGATCGTATGTTTTGATTGTAACTGGGCAGTAATATCATTTGAAAAAAAAAAACACATGTATGTATTGTCTGTTCAACTAATAGTAAGATATGTATTAGGATACATGCATTGATTAAATATCGAAATATCATTTACAAAGTTGCAAACAATTTGTTGAAGTTCATGGGTCGGTTGTTTGCCTAATGCATCGGATGCCTGTGATGTTATATGTGATTGAATACAGTCTTATTTAAACGAGCGTAAATGTTTGCATGAAAATATTTATTTTGATAGACCCACATTTGGTGACAATACATGCGACGGATGCAGATGTCTGGAACCCGATCACCTACACGATAAGAGGTATGCAGAGTGCATGCTCATTGGGGTTTTCCCGAGGTTTACACACGGGCTTGACAGCATGTAAACACACCGTTAAGAACATTTTTTGTTTTCAAATATCTCAAGTTATTTAAATACATTTGTAAAAAATCTTTAGTGCATAAAAGACAGTTTTTCTTGCAGTTTGTTCCGATATCTTAAGATTTAAGAATACATCCTTGAATAGGTCTGAAATCGGTGCCAAAAATTGACGTTGCGTGCAGCATAACAGTGTACATCAATGCTGTATACATCGATTTTTTTGCCAAGAACACAGGCTTATTAATTAAAGCAATTCTGATGTATTTCACATTGCCATTAGCAGCATAATAAACTGTATTTGATGCACTATCTGAACTTCTTAACAAAAAGTGTTTTAAAAGTTATTTGAAAAAAAGCACCACTAACCGATGTGTTAACATCCATTGAAGTTTAAATGTGAAACCCACATAGTCACATGATCCTGCAACCTGTATGGTCAACTCGATACTACAATTTTGAGTTGTGTTAATTTTAAAAGTTAATTGTTGCACTGATGTATGTGGAGTGTATATATGTAATTTATAATGTACATATTATTTAGTGTATAGGCATTTTGATTATTTATATTTTATCTAAGACTACGTGATGATATTAAATGTTAATATGCCGCCGGTTCATATTGTTCTTATACGTACAATATTAATTAAAAGTAATAAACTTACCGTGTAAACAATTATTAACATTGTCGAATCTGAGACACACAGAATGTATTCATGAATATTGTAAAACAAATCGAAAACTCTTTTTTATGTTGTTGGCTATGTAACTTACTTCTTCTTCATGATATTGTGTTGCAGAGCCCAACCCAAACAACATGTTTTCTATAGACACGAACACGGGACAGATAACACTGAAACCCTTTTCACTCACGGTAGATGCCAGTGATGGTGCAAATGTGAACACCACCACAGTGACCACCGGCACAGTTGTTGGTTTGTACAACATTCGATCCACCCGAGCGTGATATATAGGTGCATGGGATAACACATAACATAATTTTCTAGTCAAGAAATCATAGAAAATTGGTCCGAAAATGTATCAACCTAACCCAACCAAAGGGATCTGAGAGTCATGGGGTGGTGTTGGATTGTGAGTTCTGTGTGGGAAAGGGGAGCAATAACAAAATTTCAGTTTTGTTTTCAAGATACCGCTGCTTGTGACTACATCTATTTATCTTCTGCTTTTATGTTATATTGATACTTGAAGTGCTAAGTGTCCAAGACTAAATTATGTTTTATTTTAACGTTAAGACAACCGTGTAATTCGTCACCATGTCTAAACAGTGGAACGTGTTCGACAAATGGAGCAGATTTCACGTGCACATGTTATTCAGGTTAGCTTGGGAAAACGTGCAACATAAGTATACTAACGTTTTTGAAACTGTTGCATTGAATTGTATGCTGTATAATAATCATGTAAGTTTCTTTGGCAATACAAAAAAAAACGTCATTAGTCAACAATATAATTGATTGACATTCTTATTTGTTTGATTGTTGTGTTGCCTTTTTAACATTAATGTAGTCATATCACTGCGGTCAAAACAAGTCAAACTTTTGCCGTGTAAGCTTGCTTACCATTACTAAGTGCACATTCTTATGCCAGAAATTAACACATGAACAACTTAAATCACATGAAGGTGCAATAGAAAGGATTTCATGCCAAAAGCACTCACACAAATAATGAGGGCGCGCCGGGAATCGAACCCCGAGGTCAAATAATTTCTAGTTCATTGCTGCTACCGACTTGATTAGCTTGCATCCATTGGTCATTTAAAACGACATTAAATGCTTATGGAAATAACGTCCGTATCCAATATAGCTCATTGATGGTCCAAAACTTATTTTGTAAATGATCAGGCTGAAATGTAAACATAACAACGCGTGTTAAACGATCCTAAAAGTTAACATATTAATTGTTTTTCATATCTAAAGTATCAACGAACACTTGCCTGCACGTTGTTACTTATTATATTTTTCGATTCTTCAATATTCATTGTAACGTTTACATTTAAAACTTTAATTATGACATCCATGTTTAGTCACATTACAACGTGTTTATTCTATTTGCATCCTTCCTGTAGCTGATCTGTGTATTCCTTCGCCTTGCAACAATGGAATTTGTTATAGAAGCGAATCAAATTACACATGCTTGTGCAACAAAGGTTGGCTCGGGGACACGTGTAACCAAGGTAATTGGCTATATACAGATTGACTGTGTGCATACCCAATATATTTCGGTGTAGCCGACTATGAACAGCATGTCAGTTTGATCACGTAAATATAATTTAGGAAATCTAAACTTATAACAAGTGGCAGGTATAATATCCACACCAAAAAATAGGTGATTAAAAATTACGTAATCGATCAACAATAAAGTAAATTACATTGGTTATAAATACGTTCTAGAACTAAACACAATTACAAATAACATTAACCATAGCGTGTTGTATGAAAAGAATTGTGCAGTCATTCACATTATGAAATGAATTCATAAGGTTTACGCCCTACAAGAAGCGAGTGATAATTAGTGACAAAATGTGTAGCATCGGTATTTATGTTAAACAAAAATAAACCTTACAGAATATCAATGATTAATTTCGCTAATACCAGTAAATGACTACCTAATGGACATTTTTTAACAGTATTACCCTTTATTGTTTTGCAATTTATGATGTCACTTGTAGAAAACTTCATTCGATACACAGTTTCAAAAATGCAAATATGCAGCAGTGTATCAACTCAAATATAGTATTGCAGAAAATTTATGAAATCTCTATAGTAAACTATGTTCAGACCAAATATGTATTTAGTCTTTCAATAGTAAATATATTTATTCCTTAAATGGGTTGACAACATTGAATAGGCAATCGTAAGCTCCATAAGCATAAAGTATACGCTTGGATTGCTCCATATAGTTTCATTCGATTTTATTTGTGCACGTTTTGCACGAGTTTAACGAGACCAAAGCAGTGTATTTAGAGAGAGAGAGAGAGAGAGAGAGAGAGAGAGAGAGAGAGAGAGAGAGATATCAATCTATTTAAATCACTGACATTTATGGAAACAAATATGTTCATCCTAAAACGTATATATAGGATCTCACATGAGTTGTCATATCATACCATATTTTAATAAACGAGTTCAGGAATTTTGTTAGTAAGCGAACCTTTGGCTGGACGAGTTTAATAAAATATGGTATGATATGGCAACGAGTGTCAGATCTTTTTATCACATGCCTTTAAACTAAATAAAATACATCTTAATTGACCAAACAAATGCTGATAGAAATTAAAAGTTGTTTACTATCGTGACATCATTGCATGTTGACGACGTCATTTCACCAAAATAAAGCCATGCGATTGGTTAGTAACTGTAGCCTATGAAAACGCTATAAAATGTTGTATAACACATGTGAAATAAAAAGAA
Source organism: Dreissena rostriformis (assembly GCA_007657795.1). Classification (NCBI taxonomy): domain Eukaryota; kingdom Metazoa; phylum Mollusca; class Bivalvia; order Myida; family Dreissenidae; genus Dreissena; species Dreissena rostriformis. The sequence continues at coordinate 145,989 of VMBQ01000628.1, forward strand.
ATAAGTTATGTCTGTATAACATTAAAAACAAGGTATAGCATGTGATAAATAAAAGATTTATCCATAAAGTTCAGTGCCAGGTTAATGTTTGAGAGATATACATACTTGACCTTCCATACTTTTTTCCAACCTTGACATTTATATTCACTGGAAACATAATAATGCCCACTTTATTGCGATTTTCTCTTTTTTAAAGTTGGATTAGCAAACACAAAAAAAACTTTCTTTGGTCCAAACAATTAAGCTTTCACGGAATGAGATCACAATCACGAACACTAACACAATACGTTGTGCAACGGAGAGCTTGATAACCAATCTCCTGTTTGCATTGATATAACTTTGGTGTTGATTATGAAGACGTTTCCAGTCTGTGATAGTGTTTGTTTGTTAACAGCTTTACTTTATCTTTAAAACTACGATTCACAGTATTAGTTTCACACTTTTACTTTATTATAATTATGTGTTTATAAGTTCGTGCTTTTAAAATCTTTTAGACTAATATCGAATTACTGTCTTCAACTATATTCATATTTTGCCACGACTTAGTTATCTCATTCTCTTGCGACTTATTGGTTCTCACGAGGCAGATTCAGTCGTGCGCGTGCTACAGCTGTGCTACCGTAGACTTATGCTTAATATGTACTTAAAGGTCGATAGTAAATATGGTTTGGTTAATATATTTATTTATTTTAAACATTTCAGTTGATCCCTGTGTATCGTCACCATGCTCAAATGGAGGCACGTGTTACGTGAATGGCACGATGTTCATCTGCTCGTGTGATGCAGGTTGGCGTGGAGATACGTGCAAGTTAGGTAGACATAAATCATGTTAGAACTTAATAGTTAATATGACTTATTTTTTATTTTATCTTGCATCAAACGGTTGTGATTCCTTTCCTCTGGTGTTCCTTAACCATAAGGTAATAAAATAGTAATTAAATCGAATTATTATACTCTGTAATTGCCTTTGTTAATTTGACTGCGCTATGAAGTTAATATTTATTTAAACTTTAACGTTTTGTCATTAATTATGGCATACGTGTGCGGTTTGGGACCACTTCAACTTGTTTAAGCCCACAATGATTTGGATTGACCGTTTCAAGTCTTTAAATTTATTTTAAAGTTATATGCTGTCTTGTTTGTTTTGTCTTGTATGGTATGAACAAATGGACACTTGCCTTAATTCAAACAATAGCGGACAAAAAATCAACTCTTGATAATGTTTCATTAACGCTCGCTCTTGATATTGGCTCTTACAAATCAATGGTCAATCTCACATGTAACATTGATTGTTTATGTAATGAACATTTATTAAAATTTACCATAATCATACATCTTGAAATAATCTGTTTCCAATAAATGATTACATGTCATGTGAAGAAAACTCATGTGCTACAGGGTTTCAAAATGCAAATATGCACCATATTGGGTAAAAGAATAATATTGGTTTTATAGGTTCTTAAAATAAAAAATATATAAAATAGATCAATCAATCGCTTGTGTGTGTTTAGTTCGCCAATTACTGTTAAAACTACATTTACGTCTACTTATCTGCTGCTCTTAGGTTCTATTGAAACTTTAAATGCTATGTAGTTCGAATGACTGAAATACTATATATTTGGAATGATTGAATAGTATTTTATTATAACTTCAGAAGACCCGTGTAATTCGTCACCTTGTCAGAACAGTGGAACGTGTTTTACAAACGGAACAGATTTCACGTGCACATGTTCTTCCGGATGGCTTGGCAAAGCGTGCAATATAAGTATGCGAAAGCTTTTATATCTGTTGTATTGATTTCTGGGCTTTAATATAACATGGTATGTTCGTTTGGCAATACAAACCAAGGTCAAATCATTAGTCAAGTCTTTCCTAGATTGACAAGTATTTTTGTTTGTTTGTTGTTGTTTGATTTATCGCCGTTGTTTTCCCAATAGTTCAGTCATATCACGGTGGTCATTTACTCAATTTACTTTTTTGGGGTTATCTGGATAGCCTGTACTAAGTTCACATACTTGTAAAAGCAACTGACAACTGCCCCACTTACTCTTGAATCAAATGTAGGGGTCGTAGAAAGGATTTCAAATTAACTAAAACC
>VMBQ01000628.1:150425-207933 GCA_007657795.1 Dreissena rostriformis
TTTTTTTATTTTTTTTTGACGTTCACATACTTATAACAGCAACTGACAACTGCCCTACTTACTCTTGAATCAGACGTAGGGGTCGTTGATAGGGATTCCAAATTAACGAATTTATTCTATGTTCATCCTTCATTCAGCGGATCCGTGTATTCCATCGCCATGCAGAAATGGAACTTGCTATAGAAGCGGATCTAATAACACATGCTTGTGCAATGAAGGCTGGCTAGGGGACACATGTGACCAAGGTAATTGGCTATATAAAGATTACATCCGTTTTAGTCCCATTACATCGTGTTTATTCTCTTTTCATCCTTCTTGTAGCGGATCCGTGTATTCCATCGCCTTGCAACAATGGAACTTGCTATAGAAGCGGATCAAATAACACCTGCTCGTGTAATGACGGTTGGCTCGGGGACACATGTAACCAAGGTAATCGTCTATATACAATTGTACTATTTGTATACTTGAATACCTTACTCACGCATTTGCATGAGCGTAAGAATGTAAAAACGTGCGTGTAGATGATACAATTTTGGTTGAGGTAATTGGGAATGGAATGCGTGGGCCTGGTTGCTCAAAACTTTAAAAGCAAGTTAAACCAATGGCCGTTGTTTTTTAATTAAGTTATATATGTGACTTAAATGTTAATTTTTTACGATCTTTGTTAATTGTAAAGATAAGTTGTCTCTAATTGTGCGGGAATAACATATGCAGTCACCATGCAATTTTGTAAGCACATGAACATAAAAGAAACAAAGGCTTTCGATATAATGTTGGAGAAACTATGACAACCTGACTATATTGCTCTTAAATTACACAAGTAAATGTATCATTTACACGTTCATTTTTTAATTTTGATTTCATGTGTATTCCATCCCACAAATATTGGGTATTTATCGACGTCCCGGTTAACGTACACATAATAGTAAGGCTCTTGTATTTTATGATGATAATCAATAAATGATGGCATACGCGCATTGTGTGTTGCCCTGTATTTGCGAGATGGAAATGTACCGCTTTAAATCCGATTGTTTGTGTTGTGTTATTTATGTCGAAATATTAAGACTTTTCTCCTCTGTTTGCAAATTGCATATGGAAATAGCTCAACCATATGAAGCGCTTAATATTATATTTACAGTGCTTGTATAGTATCCAGATGCCAACACACACACATTTGACGATTGAATTCGCGCATTTTGTATGGGCATCGATAGTTTTATCTACTGGTTCATAAAGTTGATACATAATTGAACGTACATATTTTTTAACCACACTGTTTTTGTATGAAATGCACTATACTTTGTTTTCTTTTCAGATAACCCGTGCATACCGAATCTCTGTCAAAACGGTGGCACATGCAGTTTATCTGGGACCACGTATACTTGCACATGTACTTCCGGTTATGAGGGACCAAACTGTACAGCAATTATAACAACAACAACTAAAACTACTACAACAACTTCAACCACTACTATAACTACCGAATCACCAACAGGTAAAAATGTTTAAGGAAGCAAACAGAATTAAGTATAGTTTACTAATGAACGCAATACAATCCTAACATTATGGTGATTTCGGCAGAAATTAACGCAAAAGATTGACGTACTTTATTTAACATAGGTGAATATACGATGTGAAAACGAGCGTTTTCGTTAACTCCTGAAAAAGCAGTTAGCGTAAAGCGGTATTCTGATAGGGCATTTGTTGTAACGGTGAAAACGATGGAAGATTAGTAGCAGGAATGTACTTCTTCCAGACCGTTTCAATGAGATCGAATCTATTCGAAGAGTTGATTGCGTCCAAAACATATTACATACATTTTCGCATTTGGTCATGCGATTGTTTTTCTTGATTTAATGTTTCTGTGTTTATGTTCCGCACTGGGACCTTACTCGTTCTATACAATATCAGCGACCAGAAGCTGTGGATATTGAAAGCAGCATTATCTTACATCAAGATAAGGCCCCGGCGTATTTTATTCCTTTAATAGGTTTCTGTGTTGACCATAACTCAACCGACCAACAACCCATAGACTTGCATATGCTCAAAAGTACAAAAAGCGGTATGCAAGCCATGCGTATTTGGGACATACATTTAATCTTTCCGGATGTAAAATACACATAAAATGAAACTCCAGTTACAGGCGGAGAAAAAAACTTATTTAACAGTGAATCACAAACAAAAGTACTACACACGGACATAACAATCGCGTAAACATGAATAAAACTGAGGTCAAGTACATGGAACGGACGAGGCAAGGGAACTTGGGGTTAAAATTTGTGTCTGTAGCTCCAAAGATCACTCTTTGCAAATAATATTCATAAAACATTTAAGTGTAAGTATAACTTAACCTGTGAAGTAATCTCTAGGCTCTGCACGATCTTTGTAAGATGGGGTGTTTTGAGAGTTGGTAACGAAGCACAGAACGTTAGTTAAGAGACACTTTAATATGGCGAATGAGCCAAGGCATTATAAGGCTCAGGAGTGATTTGACATCAGAAAATAAAATAAGCAATTTATAATATATGTGTGTTGTTGTTGTTTTAATCATTTAAATGTGATGTTGTATAAAGTTGCAATTTCATAAAACATATTGTGTTCGTGCTTGATAGGTTGTGTTAGACTTGTTTCATCTGTCCACGACGTTTCATTTTCTTCTGGTTTAAACCAAAACTAAACTGACTTCGTTTCAGGAGCACCTCCGTCTTTAGAATTTTTTCTGATCGTATTATATATTAATGATGACACTCAAGATGCATTTTCAGGATCGAAATTATTGTTAAAATCCGCTCGTCTTGTATTTAAGGCAATCCATCAAGGTCCTATAAAGCACAAGACAACGCAGAGAAGAAATGTGGAGGTAAGGAGCTTTAAGGTTCAGAGTATAATCTTATCTCAATCTAACATTAAATTTAAACCAAATCTTTGTAAGATTGTTTGTATGTTTGTTTGTTTGTTTTTGTTTTCGTTTTGAATTCGTTTTGCTGTTTGTTGTTTTGGACAAATGTAAATGTCCATATGGATGTGCATCTTCAATTGATATTGTTTTATGTAGATCTTGAGCTACCACAGTTAACCTTGAATAATAAGTAATAGTTTAATATATTAAAGATCATCACAACAATTCAGTTGACAATTTAAATGATTAATACCTGTACCCTAAATGATTATTCCAGTACTTCACGGACAACGCAGGAGTATGTGGCATAGGAGCACTTTGTTTATTGGGAACAATTGTTTGTAGAACAGTTAGTTTGTCTGATGTTGCGTACGTGTACAATTACACAACTAAGGATACAAGTTTATGACATATGCATATATTTAGTATTTGTTTTGCCTTTGTTTTCAGAATCTTTGCGAACGATTTACATCGTTATTCCAGTAGTTGGTATTCCTGCCTTCATACTTTTATCAGCATTGTCGGTTCACATCATTCAAAACAAAGGGTAAGTATTGTTCAGCCAAACATTTACTTTATGTTATTTGTGTGCCTACTGTTAAACGTCGGTATAACATATTTAAGGTTGTATGCACGCATTATCAACTCAAAATCTTAGACGTTATACACATTTTAATATATTTTCACATGACGACGTTAATATTTCATTTAAATGCAAAAATACCTGCAATTAAACGTTGGTGGCTTATTTATTGTAATTATCAGACTGAGAAATTAATAATTTCAAACATATCAGTAGCTGTTTCTTCTCATCTTAGATAATAACTTGATTACCGATGCCATACACATTTCCGTCTTTCCCAATGTCGACATGCTTTCCAGGCGGCGTAACCAGTAACCAGAAGTCCGGAATGAACATTGGCCTACTTACTATATTGTACTATGCCAGTCTTTTATCATTATTACAACGTTATCACCAGAGGGTTACATATCTTATCGGCCGTAAGACGAAAAAGCCGTTAGAAGCTGGTCATTTTTAGTATTACCATACTTGTTATTTGATAACAATTAAAAATGTTAAAGGACTCATTTGAATTACACTTTCCATGTATAAACTAAATTTCCCGCATTGTTATTGTTAACAATTAATTGTTATTGGCAAAATGATTGACTTACGAGCATACCTTTTGTCAACTTACTCGTGCATCAAGATCTATATGTCCGAATTAAGATATGCTAACCGCTCGATAAAAGAAACAAAATTGTGCTTACTTTAGTATTATGATTGACCGTACGTGTACATCAAAGGACGCTGTTTACTCCGAGAACGACTTATCAATATAGTCTTTATTGTGATAGAGAAAACACAGTTTTGATGTGAAATTGCACATGCTTATATGATTGTAATATATCATATGTTGATGTTCATCTCTACAATCAGTGTATTCTACCTTGTGATAACTGTCTAATAATATTTTCTTACTTCCGAACGCTGTTCAATAACCGTATAGTTCAACTGTATATTTCGTTACATACTGAATAAATTTCTTCAGAACCATATGACGAGCATTCAATTTGCCTGTACTATATAAAGGCGCGTTGTTTTATTTGCGACTTTGTATATAAAGATGAGTGCAACGAGCATTTGTATCATCAAGTTAAAATTCCGAATAGGTTCGATTATAATATTGCTAATATTATTTGTGTGAAAATGTATTTTAAGAAATACATGTAGTAATATACGTATAAATAAATAATTAATTGTTTTGTACAGATGACCAAAGTGTATGTATTGAAGTATCTGATATGTATATTAAAAAGAAAACGAAATTATTTGTTAAGTGCATGCAAACTTTATCACACTATTTATTACTTTGTGTAAATCATGGATTAAATATATGAGCATTTTTCAGATTAGCATTTTAGAAAACATATCCATGCTAAAGTTAAACATTCAGACAATTTATAAATAAATACGTACATTTTTCAGATTTGACACTATGACTTAATTTCAATACGATTAATAGTTTTCTTCATCCTTTATCAAATTATAAATACAGTGACCTTAAGTAGAACATTTTTCTATATTCCCTAGAAGCTTTATTGTAAGCTAAGTTGCTTAAATTAATGTTGTTGTATTTACTTTTGTATGTCATGTATACCCATGGACCGTATGTTTATTTTATATTGTATATACCCATTGACAATAATCTATTCTGATTGGCTGAATACCCGTCACACGGAGGTCTATAAAACGTGATTTAGACCTCCATTTCAATATACACATTCGCTATTGTAACAACTTAATGATTTTGCATTACAAATCAAAAATTGCTTACAGAATCAAAAACACAATCTATTGAATAAAAATTAAAAATAATTTTAAGAGAAAACAGGTGTTTTAACGCTTCATATCGCTTTTTGTATATCTAATTGATATTGGAATTTATAATATTATTGACTTTTAGGATGAATTGAAAATTAAGTCAATGCATCCCGGAAAAGTTCAATTGTCCCAAGCAGATCTACTTCCCTAAATGTACATCAGTTTTCTTCTATTGAATTTGTACTGCGTACTCGGTCGAAACCATCTTTTCGCAGGTCTGCAAAGCAGTATAAACACCGAAACATAAGTCTGTACTTGAAATATATTGTATAACATACCGATTCTTAAGCAAAATAATATGAATAAATTTTACGGATATATATATGCAAAAATACAAATACTGGTGGATAGCAAAGTCGAAATTGCTGTAATTGCATTGAATTTTGTTCTGTCTTTTCGGAACATTCAACGTAAACAACACCCTCATTTTAGTGGAATTTATTAACAGAACGCTAGTTGATAAATAAAGATACACGACGCATGTTTAATACGTACTTATATATTTTAAAAAAAAAACGCGATTTAACCGCCTTTGGTTAAGTAAGGTGATAGCTTTAGTATTGAAAGGAAAGGATGGTGTTACATTAAAAATAGCGATTTATGTAAAAGTTAATTCTACGAGGATTATATATGAGCCTCGCTCTGTGAAAAGGGGGTTAAATGCATGTGCGTAAAGTGTCGTCCCAAATTAGCCTGTGCAGTCCGCACAGGCTAATCAGGGACGACTCTTTCCGCCTTAACAGGAATTTCTAAGACGAGACTTTCTTTTAACGAAACATATCATTAAAGCGGAAAGTGTCGTCTTTGATAAGCCTGTACGGACTGCACTCGTTAATCTGAGACGACACTTTACGCAAATGCATTAAGCCCCATTTTCACAGAGCGCGGTCCATATGTACATCATCGAATATAACTGGTTGCGTTTGCTCCCTAAAAATCAGCATCATAAAGCAGCTGTATTAATAAAATCGCTTATTATTTATCGATTATTATTTATCAGCAAACCCTTGTTTGTTTTGTTTGATCTGTTTACTTTGTTTATTGTCGAGACACTTAACCTAGTTGAACCAATGTAGTAGATAGACTGGCACATGTGACGTAAACAAGTCGTTTACGATGACAATTAATCTATCAAAGTTTATATATTATGCCAATATATTAACAAATCAAAAACAATATATGTATAATTGTGTTCCATAATGCATGTATATACTCTTCAGATAATTTTGTACTTGTGGTTATGCTTTATCCATACGTTCACATTGTGTATTGTTGATATTTACTATATACATGCTGTGTTATAAAGTTAATAAAAAAATACTTAAGTTGAATCTCGCGCATGTCATTTCTTCATCAAACAAAAGCATGAAATAACAGAGGGGGTAATCACGTGATAGTCAAAATGGCGACGTCCATGTCGAGACAGGTATTTTTCGTCGTTTTATACCCTTTACCCTGTATTACTAATATTAATGTTTAAATGACGCTCACTCTCCAGGCATATCAGTAAGAAAGTGTAAGCGTTTATTTCGTATTAAAATTCGCTTTGTATCTCGACTTTATTCGCTGCGAAGTGTCTTAGTGGAGCTGTAATTAGGTCATCCCGCTAAGAAATTTCGCAGCGAGTAAAGTCGAGTTATAAAGCGAAATAAACGCTAATGACTTTCTTGCTGATATGGCTGGAAAGTGAGCCGCATTTTACAATGTTATAAAAGTAATTTAGGGTATAAAACGGCGAAAGAAATCTGTCTCGGCAAAGACGTCGCAATCTTATTTGTCACATGATTACCCCCTCTGAATAAAGCGAAAACTTTGTTGATTATAAAGTAACACCCGCCACTTGTAAAACATATAAGGCGTGCTCTGTGAAAACGGGGGTTAATGCAGTAGCGTTAAGTATCGTTCCATATAAGCCTGTGCAGTCCGCACAGGCTAATCAGGGACGACACTTTCCGCCTAGGCTTGATGTTTGTTTAGAAAAGACTCCGTTTAAACAACAAATTCCATGAAAGTGGAAAGTGTTGTCCCTGATAAGGTCCGCACAGGCTAATCTTGGACGACACTTTACGCACATTCATTGAATCTCGTTTTCCCGGAGCAAAGCTCAAATATTGTTTATGACCACTTATGAAACGACTAAACGATCGTAGTATGCGACTATACAAATATCCTCCACATCTTTGTCCTCATAACTTGTTTTTTGTTTGTTTACGATATACATTGCCCACCTTAAGGTCTTGTTTAGCTTATATATTTCATTGTACAGCGATTATCTCATCCCTTGGTTGCTCAAAAATTTAACGGCCAGTTAAGCATAAAGCCGTTTATCTTTGGATCAATTTATTTATGTGATGAATTGTTAACTTTTTTTTATAAATGTGTTAATTGTTTAAACAAATTATTTGATCTAATAATTTGCGTATGTTAAGTTATAACATTTGTTTCTGTCTGAAGTTAACAAACTGTTGCCTAAACTGGACGTTAACGTTTTTAGCAACCGAGCCCGGGTCTTTAACAATAACGTACGTTTGACATTTGTGAGCTTCATCGGTTTTTCATGTTGTTCTTATGAAACTGTTCCAAGATTGTTCTATAGACTTTTGTCTGTTAGATATCCGAGAACAAAATATCATTATTAATTACAAAAATAACATCGAAATAAAGTATCGTTCATAAATGGTAATCTAATGAAATATTAATATACTTGGAAAGCGTCTGTACTGTTTTGCATCGATTAAAAAACAGTAATTTGGAAAACATGTTTAACAAAGCTTTAAACAATAACCACTATGAACTTTAAATTTAATGTTAATGTCATTGCAAACAAAACGAAAACCAGTTAAACATAAACGAAAAACAGTTACTGACAGACCATTTTGACCTAATACGCTCTATCTTCCTGCACTTCGCTTCGATTTATTGAAATAAATCTCTGTATTGCACTTGATCTTTACATTACATCAACTGCTTAAACCGTATTGGTTTCATGAACGTGTAGAATACATTTACATAATTTAACGAATAAGTCACAACGCAATAAGGAATACGTCTTGAGGTGGGCATTTTGTTTGTGCAAAATGTGCTCCTAAACAATACACATTAAATTGGATGAAAACAAATATATAATTATTTGTTTCCAGCAGCTCGTTAAAAAGTTGTGTATATGCTCATATAATATAACAAGTGCTTTCTTAAAAATGGTTTCCTTTTGAAATTCACAGTGGATATCCCAGCCTGAGTGCTGAACCAGACAAATCTCCAGGTATTGTGTGGCATAATATCTTTATAACATACCTATCTTAATTTTCGAATTAAAATACCCTCAATTTCACAATTTATGATTGTTGTTTTAATTTCATATCAGAACTATTGTATGGGATTTAAGTGTAACGCGAGGTAATACAATTTTCCTGATAGGCAATGACCGTTAGATCACGCTGCCTTTTATTCATGGATCATAGTCCGGTTTTGCCATTTGGAATATACTTATATTTTCAGCTTCGAACAATAACGTTAGATGATTAAAGAACGGATGTTTAAAAACACCGCATCTGTACAATGCTGAAACAGTGTAGTAAATTTAACGTACTCGTTCACATATTAGCGTACTTTGAAAAGTGTATTTAAGTATATTAACTAGCAAACATATCATATTTGGGCTAGTTTTAAATAATTATAGATGCAACAAAAAATGAATAAGCATACTGCGTGCCCCGGGATTTTAAGCCATGATCTTTTGAAGCAAAATGTAACGCCTTACTACTAGAGCAGGGATTTTGGACACGTGTTTTAAACTATATATTAGTTAAACCCGTACACGTAATTGACATTTTACTAACCTGTGAACAAGCCCATTTAATATTGCGTGACTATTGCTTATTAATTCGAGTTCGAATGGAATGTACATCGCAAAATTGTATACATATCTCGAGCGTATATCTTTTGTGCAAGAATGCACCTTACGTCTTTAAATTCGATTGACTTTGACCTAATACTAGTCCCCATGTGTGTGCTTCAATTGTGCTATAACAATGGCCATTCCTTAAAAAAGATAACGACGGTACTAACAGATTAGTTAAATAGTTGTAACAGTATCATATTACATCTAACAACGCACAATAACTGCCGTACGTGCATGAACGTAAACAACCCAATCAACTCAACTTAAAATTCAAACGTCCTTCAGAACATTGTAAGTCTTTACTGCAATGACAAATACTTTCTCTATTGAGTGTTCTGTTAGAACGTGTGTACAAATTAAACCGTAATGAAAGGTTCCCCCTTTCGCGCTATCCTTCACGAAAGCTACGATATGTCACTCGTAGATGCTCGCAGTCTTTACCTTAGATGTGATGGCATTCCATATGCTGTGATTCAAAGTTGTGCGCCCAGAATAATAGGAGCCGCTTTCTGGGAACACTGGACTTAATGCATGTGCGTAAGATTTCGTCCCTGATTAGCCTGTGCAATTCTTATTGCCTCTAACCTTAAAGCAGGCATATAAATTTGGATATGAATGGTAATGACCATCAGACTTACCTCCTGTGCAGTCTCGCAGTCCTGTCCGCTATTAACCTATTTATGCCTAGCGTCTAGAAAAAAGGCCTTGGCAAACAGCGTACACCCAGATGTGTCTCATCAGGGTCTGCGCTGTTTGCTTAAAGGAATTTCTGTAAGAAATATTCTAAGTATAGAAATATAGACATCCCTAATTTTGGACATAAATTGATCCAATTTAGAAGAATGGGAGAGTCCACTAGGCATAAATGGGTTAAGTCATGTCAGGTTTCGTGGTCTCATTAGTGGACATGGTAGCTTCTGACCAGAATGTGCTAATGTGCAGGCTGGTCTGGAGCTACGCTGGCAGCATATGGTATAAGACCCATTTTCGCATGACACGGCTTAATTATGATTATACACGAGCTTTTCATCAGTTTTAAAGCTTTTGCATAATAGTTCCATTAAGAAAAAATTGAATTCGATTGATTGAAATATCGGTTTACCACCCAGTCGATAATTTACACCAACTGATTTAATTCAATGTGTGCTTGGGTTAAGTGTGGTATATATTTACTTCCTTGTGTCGTTGTCACAAATCTTTAATAAACAAACCCGGACTCTGAAATGATGGGGTGCAATACTTAGTTCTTATCTATATTCGGTACATTGTATTTTTCTTCATTCAACTATAGTTATATACAAATGTATATGTGCTCATAATATGTGCGGATGCACACCAAATTTCTTAAACCAAGTTTCTTAATAAGAATGTTTTCATGTAGGGTGTTGCTGGTTGAAATAAATTCAGGGAGGATATAACATTCGGTTTATTGGATTAAGAGACAAGTAAGTTGTTTTGAGTACGACAGGAGGCGTGTTTTTTATGTGTTTAATGCGGAAATAATATTGTTAATGTTCGTGAAATAATTATGTTCGGAGTTCTGAATGTTTCATGCATGTGATTCGAATTGTTTCTATCAATGTGTATTTTCCTAACTCGGACAAGGTGTGTTTTCTATACACAAAGATGGAAAACAAGTTTGTGCTATTTTTCAATAATCTTGTGCGAAGCCTTATATTGCCTTTGTTTTCGAATTTGTTTCGTCCCAATAAAGGAGAAAATTTTCAAAATTTTAATAAATAATTTAAATGACATTAACACGTCTGGTAAAATTGTAATATTGAGAATTCATCTTCATTTATCCCATGCTAAAAGAAACTGTGTTTTTAAAAAAAAATAAAAATCTTAAAATATAAACACTGTCCTCCAGGCCAGTCTGTTTATTTTATAAACACTGTTTTATTCACGTGAAATTCATGTGAAACGCTGTTACAACTGCAAAACATTTTCACCGAGCCCGCGAATAGTGTTCGGGAACTCATATTTTATATAAAAACGAGAACCGTGTGTTAAGAACTAATTTAATCAAAACTAATTAAATAACATACTATTTTGCAAAAAAAAACAAAAACAACAAATTAGCCGTCGATGCGCTACTTAAAAATGTGGTTAAGATAATGTGTGTATACTGTATAGTGTCATCTCATCATTACCTCAAGTCATAGAAAGGGTATACTGTATAGTGTCATCTCATCATTACCTCACGTCATAGAAAGGATATACTGTATAGTGTCATCTCATCATTACCTCACGTCANCTCTTCCAGTTAGAATATGACTATATTACCTTGACCTTATTGAATATGAGCAATTTCCCCATAATGGCTTACTTTATACTGTAAAGCACTTGAATAGTCGAGCGTGCTGTCGTCTGACAGCTCTTGTTTATGACTCCTATCAAAGCTGAAATAGTATCTTCAATGTAATGTAAAGCACCGTTTCATTTGCAATCAATATTTTAATAACTCCAATTGTGTGCTACATTTAATATTATTTATATTCATCACGCATGTCTGAAACATTATCATGCATTTGTATATGACGATAAGCTTGTTATGCTTAAGTCAAAATAAAAATTCTGTTCTGTTCTGTTCTGCTACATTTAATTATAATGCTTTTTGAAACAAAATGATTTGTTGCTCACATTTATTTATGATTTTATTAATTAAAAGCTAATATTGTGATTCTCTTGTGAACCTATTATTAAGATTGTAGAATAAATAGAATACCATGTTAATGTCTGTCAGTGTTATACAAATTCCTGATCGGATTTCATTGATATTTTGATAACTTTTTATCTGAAATCTGGGTCGAGTTCAAAAATGGTTCCGTCCATTTAAAACCAACGCCGTCGGGGGCAAGCCAGTTTGCCTTATATGGCTATAGTAAAATCTTGTTACCACTCTAGAAATCACATTTACTTTCCATCCTTCAAGAAACTTGGTCAGGTCATTTGTTCTAATGAAATCGTGGCCGAATTTCAGAAACTGTTTCGGTTCCTTGGAAAACATGGCTGCCAGGTGGGGGGGCATTTTTCTTATACGGCTATAGTGAAACCTTGTGAAGGCACTTATAAACACATTTATTGACCAATCTTTATGAAATTTGATAAGAACATTTGCCACAATCAAATCTCACTCCAGTTTAAAACTGGGTCATCTGAGCTTTAAAAAAGGGCCAATATATTAAATATACATTAAGGATTTTTACACCAGAGAAGTCACTTTTTATCCCCACGCTTTAAAAGCATATTTTATTTTTTAGCATTATAAAAATCCAAGCCGGTTTGGTGGTCAAGATCCCGAACTATTTTAGCATAATAAAAATTAAAGCCAATATGGCGGTAATGACCCCAAGCTATTTCAGCATAATTAAAATCCTGTTGGTGGTCAAGACCCCGAGCTATTTCAGCTTAATTAAATCCAAGCCAGTTTGGTGGTCATGACCCCGAGATATTTCAGCAAAATTAAAATCCAAGCCTGTTAAGTGGTCGAGACCCCCAGCTCATTCAGCATAATTAAATTCCAAGCCTTTTTGGTGGTCGAGACCCTGAGCTATTTCAGCATAATTAAAATCCAAGCCAGTTTGTTGGTCAAAACCCCCAAGCTATTTCAGCAAAATAAAAAACAAAGCCAGCTTGGTGGTCGAGACACTGAGCTATTTCAGCATAATTAAAATCCAAGCCAGTTTGGTGGATAAGACCCCAAGCTATTTCAGCATAATTAAAATCCAAACCAGTTTGGTGGTTAAGACCCCGAGCTATTTCAGCATAATCAAAATCAAAGCCAGTTTGGTGGTCGAGACCCGGAGCTATTTCAGCATAATTTAAATCCAAGCCAGTTTAGTGGCCAAGATCCTGAACTATTTCAGCATAATCAAAATCAAAGCCAGTTTGGTGGTTAAGACCCCGAGCTTATTTCAGCATAATCAAAATCCAAGCCAGTTTGGTTGTCAAGATCCTGAACTATTTGAGCATAATTAAAATCCAAGCCAGTTTGGTGGTCGAGACCCTGAGTTTTTTTCAGCATAATTGCTGGTAAAATCCAAGCCAGTTTGGTGGTCGAGGTCCCAAGCTATTTCAGCACAATTAAAATCCAAGCCAGTTTTGTTGTCAAGAACCGGAGCTATTTCAGCATTATTTAAGTCCAAGCCATTTTGGGGGTCAAGAACCCGAGCTATTTCGGCATAATTCAAATCCAAGTCAGTTAGGTTGTCAACATCCCGAACTATTTCGATAAAACTAAAATCCATGCCAGTTTGGTGGTCAAGACTCCGAGCTTTTTCAGCATAATTAAAATCCATGCCAGTTTGGTGGTAAAGACCCCGAGCTATTTAAGCAAAATTAAAATCCAAGCCAGTTTGGTTGTCAAAACCCTCAAGCTATTTCAGCATAATAAAAATCAAAACCAATACGGAGGTCATGACCCCGAGCTATTTCAGCATAATTAAATTCTAAGCCATTTTGGTGGTCAAGACCCCGAGCTATTTCAGTATTAATAAAATCCAAGCCAGTTTGGTGGTCATAACCCGGAGCTATTTCAGCATAACTAAAATCCAAGCCAGTTAAGTGGTCGAGACCCCCAGCCATTTCTGCATGATTAAAATCCAAGCCAGTTTGGTGGTCGAAACCTTGAGCTATTGCATCATTATGAAAATCCAATCCAGTTTGGTGGTCCAGACCCCGAGCTAGTACAGCAAAATAAAATCCAAGCCGGTTTGTTGGTCGAGACCCCGAGCTATATCAGCTAATTAAAATCAAAGCCAGTTTGGTGGTCCAGACCCTGAGCTATTTCAGCATAATTTAAATCCAAGCCAGTTTGGTGGATAAGACCCCGAGCTATTTCAGCATAATTAAAATCCACGCCAGTTTAGTGGTTAAGACCCCGAGCTATTTCAGCATAATTAAAGTACAAGCCATTTTGGGGGGTCCAGAACTCGAGCTATTTCGGCATAATTAAAATCCAAGTTAGTTCGGTTTCAAAATCCCGAACTATTTGCACATGATTAAAATCCAAGCAAGTTTGGTGGTCAAGACTCCGCCTTTTTCAGCAAAATTAAAATCCATGCCAGTTTGGTGGTCGAGACCCCTAGCTATTTCAGCATAATTAAAAACCAAGCCAGTTTGGTGGTCATGACCCCGAGCTATTGCAGCATAATTAAAGACATACTGTTGGAAAGCTGGTGTTTCACGTTCAGGCGGTCCTTGCTTCCGCGAAGCTGAAAAGTGTATAGGATCTCCCCCCTTCATTCCATCACGCGAAACCCTTAAGGTGTCGCAACTCTAGTACCGTATTTTTTTTTACAATTATTAGTTTATTTTTACTTTATATTGATTAAAATATCACGACTGTTATATAACATTACTTGAAAAAAGTTTTTTTTTATTTTAACTTTATTTTTGTATTTATTTATTTTTACTGGGTATGCATACCAGGTAACTACCAGTTAACTATAAATAACGCAAGAAGATTGATCATCATCGTCACGTGTGCGTAGTGAATTGTATATATTTTATATATATAATGATCAACTACTTGCGTTATTAATAGTGTGTATATCGTGATGTCACCTATTTTCGCGATGTACTTTCGATTTCACATCGCGAAATTTTATTACCAAATATACTGAAAATATGAACTTTTTCCAAGTAATGTAATATACCAGTCGTGATATTTTTATCAATAGAAACTAATAACTGTAATACTGTATACGGTATTTTAGAACTTTTATTTTTCCGTCATTCGTGGTTTACAGTCCCTTTAAACCCAAGTTTCTTAATTAGAATGTTTTCAGGTACGGTGTTGCTTGTTGAAATAAATTCAGGGAGGATATAACAATCGGTTTTTTGGATTAAGAGACAAGTAAGTTGTTTTGAGTACGACAGGAGGCGTTTTTTTATGTGTAAAATGCGGAAATAAAGTGTTAATATTCTTGAAATAATTATGTTCGGAGTTATTAATGTTTCGTGCACGTTTCATATAAAAATGATGTGATTCGAATTGTTTCTATCAATGTGCATTTTTCTAACTCGGACAACGTGTGTTTTCTATACACAAATACGAAAAACAAAGGTGTGCTTTTTCAATAATCTTGTGCGAAGCCTTATATTGCTTTTGTTTTCGAATGTGTTAAGTCCCAATAAAGGAGAAAATTGTAAACATTAGAATAAATTATTTAAATGACATTAACACGTCTGGTAAAATTGTAATATTGAGATTTCATCTCAATTTATCCCATGCTAAAATAAAATAATGTTGTTGTTTTGTTGTTGTTTTTTTTTTATCTTAAAATATAAACACTGTCCTCCAGGTCAGTCTGTTTATTTTATAAACACTGTTTTATTCACGTAAAATTCACGTGAAACGCTGTAAAAACTGCAAAACATTTTCACCGCGCCCGCGAACAGTGTCTCAGGAAGGAACACATATTTTATATAAAAACGAGAACCGTGTGTTAAGAACTAGTTTAATCAAAACTAATTAATAAGCATACTATTTTGCACAAAAAAACACACACACAATTAGCCCTCACGTCATAGAAATGGTCAAATATATTAAAAATACTTCATTTGAGAGGAGGATTGGTTGTGCAATATTATACACCAATTATCTGCGTCATTAATTTATACGGTTTTATATTTTGAAAGGCATGCGTGTTTGGGCATTTTGCAAGAGTATTTACGTTAAATAAATAAGATAATAAAACGATGTGTTTTGGTGGTGACGATTTGTGAACGCCTAGTCATTTTCAGCCATTGCCTCGTTTCATTTGTTCGGAATAATAACTCTACATGATGTAATTGTAAACTGTAAATTCTGTTCATAAGAAATCACGATTGTTATTGTTAATGCATTAATAAGATATCATATTTACTACCACGTCGATTAGGAAAATCCTCTATGCATTCAGTGTTGTAACGTAAACGAATTTGTTATAATTAAATGCATTTGTTCATTATTTATTTAATTGGAAAAAAATATCAAAGTGCTTATGAACAATTAATCTTAGATCAATTTTACAATTAAACATCTAACACTAATGATAGGAAAATCCGGAAACATTATCTCGACAAAATTTCGTGTTAACACCCGCTAGTATTTCTTATAAGGCATGGTAATGAACGACCTATTGCTTATCAAATACACGACAAAACTCAATGGCGACTTCATGAGTTTAACCAATTTATGCCTAGCGTCTAGAAAAAATGCCTTGGCAAACAGCTGAGACCTAGATGAGACGCCACATGATGCGGCGTCTCATCAGGGTCTGCGCTGTTTGCTTCAAGGAATTTCTGTAAGAAATATTCTAAATATAGAAATAAATATACTAGACATCCCTCATTTTGGAACTAAATTGATCCAATTTAGAAGGATGGGAGAGTCCACTAGGCATAAATGGGTTAAAACAATCTTCTATTGAAAATGACTGTGATAATTGTTTATCAAGGCCATGTTATTTGGTTATTTTTTCGCTTTAAATAATTTACCATGCGTTTTTTTCAATTATTCTTCCTTTTTTAATGGTATTTTGTAAGTTTATTTTTGTCATAAAACAAATGTATGTAATGCTTTAAATTATATCATATACAAAACACATGGTTGTATTTTGTGTAAAGAAAAATCCAAGTTTTATAATATGGAATGAACAAATGGCCAGGAGCCGTATTCATCAATAATAAAATTAAACTTGAACTCAAACTCAGACTTTGACTCAGACCTAGATTTACATAAGACATACACAGGATTTGCATTCACAAACGAATTTTGAAATAGACTTCAGTAAGATTATATGTCATACTGTCACTAAGCGCACTTTCTAGTAGAGAAAATGCGTCAAACAGCGTAGACCCAGATGAGACGCCGCATAATGCGGCGTCTCATCTGGGTCTACGCTGTTTGCTTAAATGCGTCAAATAGCAGGACTCTGGAAATACCGAGCCTAATGCGTGTGCATAATGCGGACTGCACAGGCTTATTAGGGACGACACAAATGGATTTTCGTTTAGAAGACACTTCCTTTCAATGAAATATAAGCCTGTGTGGATTGCAAATGCTAAGTTTTCCCAGAGCGCGGCTCTAATATAATATACAAATATAAAACTCGCGCAGTCTAAAATTTAGTCGCAATAAAATCAAATGAAAATAATATCATTTCCAAATTATATAAATCATTAGAACCCGTAATGTTTAATTAGATATTGGTATTTTCCATAAATATAACTTAAAAAACAATTTGTGTTCCCCAATGTTAACACATATATTTCTTCTTAAAGTAAATTATAAATGATATCGTTAAGAGAAAACAAATATAAATGTTTGTATCGATAGATTCGGTGGAATCAAAACGAAAGCCTATCACATACTTCAACAAAAATTTCAAACTCTGTAGTGAGGTATTACTAATGCGCATGCGTATGATTTTTTGTTGATGTAAATTTCACGTGGAACGCTGTTACAACTGCTAAACATTTTCACCGAGCCCGCGAACAGTGTCTCGGGAACACAATTTTTATATAAAAACGTGTGTTAAGAAATAATTAAATAAAAAACTAATTAAATAACAAACTATATTAAAAAAAAAAAAATAGCCGTCGATGCGCTTCTTAAAAATGTGGTTAAGATAATGTGTGTATACTGTATAGTGTCATCTCATCATTACCTCACGTCATAGAAATGGTAAATTATATTCAAAACACGTCATTTGAGAGGGGGATAAGTGTTGTAATATTTTACACCACTAATCTGCGTCATTATGAAAGCGCAGTCGTGCGCATATTGTGGTACATAAAATAGTATTCATGATTGAGAAATGCAATAATAAACACAGCAGTCGATAGTTTAAAGTTTCACGGTTTGTATAAATAACATACGCTTATTTTTTATCAGCAAACCCTTGTTTGTTTTGTTTGATCTGTTCACTTTGTTTATTGTTTAGACACTTAACCTAGTTGAACCAATGTAGTAGATAGACTGTCACCTGTGACGTAAACAAGTCGTTTACGATGATAATTTATCCAGCAAAGTGTATTTATTGTGCCAATATATTAAAAAATCAATAACCATATATGAATAATTTTGTTCCACATTGCATGTCTATATTCTTCAGATAATTGTGTATATCATTATCCATGCGTTCACATTGTGTATTGGTGTAATTTGCTATAATATGAACATGCTTTGTTTTAAAGCAATAAAAACACTGAAGTTGAATCTCGCAAAATTCAATGTCATCACTTCATCGAACAAGAGCATGAAATAAAGCGAAACTTTGTTGATTAGAAAGTAATATCTGCCACATGTAAAAAATATTAGGCTCGCTCTGGGAAAACGGGGCTTAATACAAAAGCGTTTAGTGTCGTCTCAATTAAGCATGTGCAGTCCGTACAGGCTAATCAGGGACGACACTTTCCGCCTATACTTGATTTTTGTTTAGAAAAGACTTCTTTTTAACAAAAAAATACGTTTAAGTGGAAAGTGCCGTCCCTTATGACCATGTGTGGACTGCACCGGCTAATCTGGAACGACACCTTACGCACATGAATTTGGCCCTGTTTTTCCAGAGCGAAACTTATATTTTTTATATGACCACCCATGAAATGATTATACGATCGTAGTCTGCAATCAACAAATACCCACTTTATCTGTGTACCCGTAACATTGCCCACCTTAAGGTCTTATTAACCTTATTCATTTTATTGTACAGCGATGATCTCGTGCCCTGGTTGCTAAAAAATTTAAAGCCTTTGATCTTTGAATCAATTTATTTATTTGATCTAATTTTTAACCTTTTTATAAATGTGTTAATTGTTTTTAAAAATTAGTTTGATTTTATAATTTAAATATGTTTAAAAATAGCATTAGTGTGGGTCCGAAATTAACAGATTTTTACCTTAACTGGCCGTTAAAGTGTTAAACAACAGCCCAGGTCTTTAACAATAACGCCCATTTGGCATTTGAGGGCTTCATCGTTTTGTCATTTTGTCATTATGAACCTGTTCAAACATTGTTCAGTAGGCATTTTTTGTTATAGATCTAAGAACAAAATAGGATTATTAATAAACCTTTTAATATCGATATTAATTATCGTTCATGAATGGTAATCACATGGAATATGAATATAATTGGAAAGCGTCTGTACTTTGTTGCATCGAATAAAACGGTATTTTTTTAACACGTGTAACATAGCTTAACCATGTAATCACCAAAACGAAAACCTGTAAAACATTTACTAAAGGTAGTTACTTACAGACCATTTTGACCTAATAAGCTCTATCTGCCTGCACGTTGCTTCGATTTATTGAAATACATATCTGTATCGCACTTGATCTTTACATTACCTCAACTGCTTAAACCGTATTGGTTTCATGAACGTGTAGAATCTATTTACATTATTTAACGAATCAGTCACAACGCAATAAGGAATACGTCTTGAGGTCGACATTTTTTGTGCAAAATGTACTCCTATTACATAACATAACAATACCAATTAAATTGGATGTAAACAAATACATACTTCTTTGTTTCCAATAGTTCGTTTAAAATGTTTGTGTGTGTGATCATATAATATAACAAGTGCTTTCTAAAAAGTGGTTTCCTTTCGAAATTCACAGTGGATATCCCAGCCTGGGTGCTGAACCAGACGAATCTCCAGGTATTGCAGGTATTGGGTGGCATAATGTCTGTATTACATACCTGCCTAAATTTTCGACTTAAAATACCAAAACTTTCAATATGCGATTGTTTTTATAGTTTCATATAAATTGAACTTGAATAAATTTACTGGAATTTTCTTCAAGTGTTTGGAAAGCAAAGAGTGTTGTGATAATAGTTCGTGAATTTCCTTGATACTGTTTTTACTTTGAACCTATTTATTTTAGCTCGATTGAATAACAAGCCGTAGGCTTATAGAAACACTTTTGAGTTCGTTTCCTGGGTAGAACCAGAACTTGGTGTCTTTGTCTAAAGAACACTCCCAAAGCGGGGATCAAACCGGTGGCCCCTCGGTTGCTAGGCGGACACCATATCCATTACATACTGTTTTTAAAGTTGCATGTTATAAGATTCTCACATGGGTGTCCATAATTACGAATTCATGATGATAAGTCCATTAAATTATTACTGTTATGAGAGAAATGATACACAAAAGAAGCACATAGAAAGATACGAAAGACGTATTTAATATCTTTTCATCTATCCATAATATATATATAATGAATATCTATTCATAAGTAACTCACATTCAAAATACGTTGAAATCTCGCATTGAACGACTTCCTTATGACTTCCTTATGACTTTCCGGAACCACTTGACTTGACTGAATAGTTACATTGCAGTATACATTATGTAGCTTACGTTATTGACAAGTTTAATTGGATCGAGCTGGAAGAAGTGCGTAGACATGTAATCATCTAGTGTGAATTATGACTAAAACAAAATGCTCTGTATTAAGCTCGTAGCAAATATACACACTCTTACAGAATATAATATGATTGAGCAATATTTAAGCCGACTATAATGACTAAACTATAGCCATTCTGAACTAATAAGTATACAAAGAAATACGCTTTAAAACCAATATAACGGGCGCCGCTTCGTAATTTAAAACAAATATAACTGTAATAAGTCATTGTTTGAATTGTAAAACGGTTCAACGGTTACTCCATAGATAACAAAGACGGTGCATTATAATTATTGTATAAATTATGTCCATTGTTAAAATAGTAATCATATTCCCGAGATAAAAATATGTGCATGCGTACCTTGTTTACCTAAAGATAATGACTGTACAAATAGATCAGTTAATAAGTAATAACACTCACTATCACATTACATCGAAAAACGCACAATTAGTGTCTTTATGTGAATGATCGTAAACAACTCAATGAACTGTGAATCTTTCCCAAAAATGTACAATCAAATGCAGAACGATGGGTAGTCTAAATTTCAATACAAATAAGTTGTCTATTAAGTGTTTTGTAAGAACATATACAAATTATACCATAATAAGAGGTCCCCACTTTCTCGCTTTCCTTCGCGAACGTCACGATGTGTAACTCGTAGGTGCTCGAAAACCTTACGCGAGATACGTCATTTAATATGTGATGCAAAGTTGTTCGCCCATGAAAATATGGTCTAGATGTGAATATAACATCTGTGCCGACCTATTAAGGTCCGATCTCCAATTCATGAAGAATCCAATCATTCCGTGTGGATTGTTTCGATTGAGTAAACGTTTGTTCTTGATCTGAAAGAAACACCAGGACCAGAAACAAGAATTTAATTTTCATTATATCGGACAGGATCACATGCATTAGTACGTCCATACGACAACCTTTTCATATTGCCGTGAATCCGTGTAGTGGGCACATATTATAACAATTGAATGTATAAGCCCACTTTAAACATCTTAGCATCAAATAGCTCACCGTAAGCAGTAAACGTATAGATGCTGTAGATTGCTGTATATAGCTCATATTTAAAACATGAATTTCAGTACAACAATCGTCATCGTCTTCAGCAGCATTAGCCGCAACACACAAGTCGTATATCTGAATACGCTACAATTTAAGCCCATCTATAATCGGCCCAAAAACAAGATATGGAGAAAAAGCCAGCCCACCTATTAAATGTGTTGATTAATACGTGACAGTTTGTGGACAATCAACACAGTAGTTGAAAAGGAAATTACACATATGTCTGGCGCTGTAAATTTCATATCGGAAAAACAGAAAAAGGACCGTTATTCTGTAAAAATTCGTCGCAGCTGAAATATTTTCTTAGCGATCTGTAACCCAATCGGTCTTGTATATACAGGTGAGGAGGGCTATAGGTAGCCACAATCGGCTTGAATTGTCACGTGTTATGGCGTCTGTGTTGCATGCATAAAACTTGCAATAATATTAGAGATTGTGGAATTCTTTCCCTATCGTCGTAGCAAAATGTAAACCACTATACGATCTTCAGTTGTAAATATAAGTAGTAACGAAGACGAGAGTGTTAAAGATCATCTTCATATTCCGGTGATTTAACTTTGCAAGTTTGAGCGTCATCTACACAAGAGTTAAATAAGAGTTGACCACACAACATTCTGGGACTATAATATAGTATATTGTGGAAAATAAAACAAAGAGCCTACATCATGCCGAACCTCCTCGCAGCCAAAATTATGTTCTTAATGATCATCTGCTTAATAAGCTCATTCAGCTGTAACAGTTTGACCTGTATCCACCAGCAGGTAAAGAGGAATTGAAAACACATACAGACGAAGGGTCATAATTCCTCCAAATCTCGAAGCAGCCACAATTCCTTTAGTTACGATCATCTACACATCAAGTTCATACAACTGTGAAGTTTGAGAGAGATTGACCCCGTATTTAAAGATGATTTTTTAACACAACCTGTAAGACGTACGGACGTACATACGGTCTGAAGGAAAAGTGAATTTCTTAATTCTTCTCACTTCAAAGGAGGCATATACATTTGGATATGAATGTTATTGACTTTTGCACTTTACTTTAGGCTATAATACCGTTGCCAATTAACATGTTATATGGTTGTGTCTTGGATTCATCCTTAAGTAATAACGAGTATGCACCCCATTAACGACACCATTCTAGCCGCGTCATTCAAAAATGGGCCTTATGCCATTCGCTTATTCTGGACAGGAGCAATCCTGTCCGCCATAAAG
Organism: Dreissena rostriformis; assembly: GCA_007657795.1. NCBI lineage: Eukaryota > Metazoa > Mollusca > Bivalvia > Myida > Dreissenidae > Dreissena > Dreissena rostriformis. The sequence continues at coordinate 173,298 of VMBQ01000628.1, forward strand.
TCACGTCAGATTGTGTTGTCTCATTTGATGACAGGGTAGCTCCTGACCAGATTACGCTTATGTACAGTCTGGTGTACAGCTACGCTGTCCGCAAATCACATAAGACCCATTTTCGCATGACGCGGATCATTTATACCTTGCTATACACGAGCTATTCATCAGTGTTCGGTTAAAGCTATTGCATAATAGCGCCATTTATCTAAATGTGAATTTGATTGATTTAAATGTCGGTATACCCGGTATAACCCAATCGATAATTTACCAACTGATTAAATTCAGTGTGTGTGTTTTCTTAAATGTGGTAAAAATCTTCTTCCTTGTCACGCTATCCCAGAGCTATAATAAACAAACCCGGACTGGAAATTTACATTGCAATACTTTGTTCGTATATATTGTTTTTATTCGGCTGTAATTATCTGTTCATAACATGCACATGGGTTAACCAAATTTCTAAACTCCAGTTTCATAAGTAGAATGTTTTCAGATATGGTTTTGCTTGCCGAAATAAATTCACGGAGGATTTAACTCGCTGTTCTGTGGATAAAGACACAAGTAAGTTGTTATGTAAACGACAGGCGATGTGATTTGTTTGTGTAAATGGCGAAAATAAAGTGTGCGTGTTTCTGTAATAAATATGCATGAGTCTGAATAATTCTTGAAAAGTTTAAATGAAAATGCAAGTGATTCAAATTGTTGTGCAATGTGCATTTTGTATAGCTTGAAAAGGGTGTGTTTTCTGTATACAAAGTCGGGAATCAAGTGTGTGATATTTGTCAATTATCTTGTGCGAAGCCTAAGATTGCGTTTTTAAGTCCCCAAAAAGGTGAAAATTGTCAAAATAAGAATAAAGATCTTGAAAAGAAACGAACACTTCTGGTAAAATTGTAATATTGGGTTTAATCTTTATTGGAAATATTTTAAAATATAAACACTGTCCTCGAGGTCATTTTGTTTATTTTATAATCATTACTTGTATTTATTTACCAGTGTGACGATTTTCATCAGCTCCATGCTTTCCATGAAAAGTTCTCCTTCTGATCGTCACAATATGGACAGGTCATTTAAAGAGAAGCTTATGAAGCATTTGATACAACATTTGAAATTGAAATATATAATTTATTTAAAAAAAAATAAGTTCCTGCACAGAGTTTGCATATTTTTTTTTAATATATTGTTTTAATCGTCCGTTATTTCCCAAGCTGTTGTGCCAACGTTCTTACCTGTTTTTTATTTTAAAAATAGGCTTATTAGACGACCAAAAAATTGAAACGTGACGTGCACATACTTGTGATTTACTTTTTCTTTCGCATGTAACTATGACACAGAATGTAAACCATAAAATGAAAATAATCGTGGTTCAATTAAACTTATTTTAAGAAAATCTTAAGTGTCATTTTGTGGATTACGCTTTATTTTAGGAATGTTTAATCTTGGTTAAAACAGGTTATTTTGATTGACTTTGAAAAAGTTTTAAAAATATCCTGGACATATTTAAGTAAAAATCACAAACTTAATGGGGCTCGTTTAAATCCTTATACATTCATTGTTTATGTATTATGTATGAAAACCCTATATACAAATTTATAAAACACTTCACAACGATATTGAGTCATTCAGTTGCGCTGTTGAAAGGTGGGCTGAATAAATATAAATTCAAATCGTATTCCTATACTATGTGTGTCGTTATGTTTTATATCTCTGTTGCTAAGTAATTTGTGTTCTAATTACCGAATAAGTTCTTTAATTGGTTTCGATGGGACTTACTGATCAGTAACTACATGTATATGTTGATCGCTTCTGTTTATTGTGTTTCATGTAAGGAATTACGTGATTATTGTTGTTATTTAAGGATTTTTTTATTATTAATATTATTGTTTCTCGTGCATAATGAGCTTCTCCGCTTTTTTCATGATTAAAAAAAATGTTCATGTACGTGCATGTATGTTTTTGTTTACTGGTGAGTGTGTGTATTGGATTGCGCGCGCGCGTGTGTGTGTGTGTGTGTGTGTGCGCGCGTGTGTGTGTGTGTGTGNTTATTATTATTATTGTTTCTCATGCATAATGAGCTTCTCCGCTTTTGTCATGATTTAAAAAAAGTTGTGTTCATATACGTGCATGTATGTTTTTGTTTACTTGTGAGTGTGTGTATTGGATTGCGTGTGTGTGTTTGTGTGTGTGTGTGTGTGCGAATGTGTATGTGTGTGTTTGTGTGTGTATCCATCAGTGTGTGCGTGCGAGTGTGTGTGTTTTAATTGCATTTTGCGTTTGATTTCTTTTGTTTCTTTCTTGTAAAAATATGTTGTCCTCATGTGCCTCATATGGCGTATTGGATCAAAATAAACACCTATCTATCTACCTAACAGAAATCATTTAAAGTCAAACTAAGAAAAATGTAATTGTGTAAAAATCGGATTTTTTTATTTTTATTTTTAATGAAGTGTTGTCGGTTAAAAGGATAGATGCGTAAATGTACACGTGTTGCATAGTCGTGATTTAATGCGTACGCATATTTACAACTGGTTATGGGAAATTCCGAGAAAAAAAGTGTGTTTTATTATTATATTAAATATTTCAATTCAACTAATAATGAGAAATGTCCAATTGAAGTTAAAAGTACGCTTTGTCGATATATTTAATCATATGTTTCCAATGATTATTTTTTTGTCTTATTAATGTTTTTATTTTTCTTATAAGAATAAATATTTTAGTGAAGTTAAACATACCCATTGTTGTAATATTATGTCATATGTTTAAAATGATCTAAAACAAATCAAAACATTTACATGTTAGTTATTAAGAGGAATTTGAGTCCCAAGCGTTCCTGGAAATTATGTATTTTCTCCCTTGACCGTGAAAAATAATTCACTGAATAACATTCATGGTATTTGCCCCGAAAGCAAACTAATATCCACTTTTTAAAGTATAAAGAATCTTATAATAATTGTTTATCTTATACCACCTTATAATATTTAATTAAATAGATCTGTTAAATTGCGCAATTAATTGTAGATTAATATCCAAAATATCTCGAACTCATGTTTTTTTTGTAGACAATTGCGGGTAACGGTTAACTATTTTAAAAGGCACGAGTTTGGGTATTTCGCAATTGTATAAACAGTAAACAAATAAGATAATAAAAAGATGTGTTTCGGTGACGACGATTTGCTGTTGTTTGAACGTTAGGCATTATCAGCCTTTGTCTTGTTTTATTGGACCCGAATAGTAACTCTACCTGATGTTATTTTAAACTGTCGAATCTATTCACTAGAAATCACGATTGCCATTATGTATGCATTAAAAAGATATCATATTAAGTACCGCGTCGATAAGAAAAGTTCCCAATTCATTCAGTGTTTCAACGAACAGGAATTTATAATAGGTAGCTGCATGTCTTCAATTATTATTTCATTCGAAGAAATATTCTTAGTATTCCTGAATCAATTTGTCTTATATCAACGTCATAAATTAACATCTAACACCAAATATAGGAAATGTTATGGCTAGAAAAATTGTGATTACATCTCGCTGGTCTTTATGAGCCCATGCAATGACATATTTCTTATACAATTCAGGGCAAAACTCAATGGCGCCTTCATTTGTTTTATACATTATTCTTTTTAAAATTACTTTGAGCCACGTTGGTTTTTTGGTTATTTGATCGCTTTATTTTGTTTTACCTTGCGTTTTATATATCTCAATTAGTCGTTTTTTAAAAGTGTGTATTTATTATGTTTATTACTTGTTTTCGTATTACTTTCTATGTACCGGTAGTGCTTTAAATTATATCATATAAAACACAGGTTAATACTTTTATGTAAAGAAAAGTGCAAGTTTAATAATAGGGCATAAGCAAATGATCTGATCTCTGGGAAAACGGGGCTTAATTTCGTGCGTAATATGTGATCCCCGATTAGCCTGTCGCACAGAGTAATAAGGAGCGACAATATCCATCTAGACTGGATTTTCGTTACGAAAGAGACTTCCTTAAAAGGAAAAAAATTCGGAAAGTGTGGTCCCAGATTTGCCCGTGAGGACCGCCTAGGCTAATATGGGGCGACACTTTACGCACATGCCAGGTTTTACCAAATAAGACGTCGATGTTCCACTTTAATATGTGGACGAGATCGTGTTTGTATTGTGTAATCTCATCATTACATCACGTCATAGAAATGGTAAATTATATTCAAAAGACGTCATTTGAGAGGGGGATAGGTGTTGTGATATTATACACCACTAATCTGCGTCATTATAAAAGCGCAGTCGTGCGCATATTGTGGTACATAAAATAGTATTCATGATTGAGAAATTCAATAACGAACACAGCAGTCGATAGTTTAAAGTTTCATGTTTTTATTGGAACATCGGCAAAAATGCCTTTTAACCATGAACATACAAGTAAACAAAATATAGTTTACGTTCATCAGTGAAATACAAATTCACTCATGTTAATAATCATATTCTACAATGAAAAGTGTTCAAACTTAATTTGGATCGAATACAATATTTGTTCGATAGTTTGGAAATAAAGAGTGAATATGATACCCTGATTTGTTTCTTTATTTAAATCGCTTCCAACGGCAATAACATCAATAATGATTAACTAAATTTGAGCTTTTTCAGAGCAGTGTCGGATATCGTTTTTTTAATAATTTATTGGCATTACACAATTGGGCTTGCTGTGGTTAAATGGATATTGAGCGTTCAAGTATGAAAACTGCCTTTGTATTCGGATAAACATCAATATCAATCGTATGATGAAATAGAAAAGGTAAAATGTTCACGTTAACGTTTAAAGTGAGACTGCACGATTTTGTCAAATATTTGTGAATTTATATAAAATGTTTAAACAACTTATTATACATATATTTCAATATAAATTAAAATAAAAGTTAAGAAGAACACGTGTCGAAAAATGCGAAATAAGCCAGATATTTAATTCTGAAATCGAAAATGTATGTACATTCGAATTCGCCAGCATGTTTATCATGCATGAACGATGTGAAGCTAAATTTAGTGTTAGTGCAGATTCGTTCATACGACACAAAGACACAATTTTTTTTTACGGATCATTTTAATTTCCTGCAACGATATCTATTATACGACACACGAACACTAACTCCAATCCTAATAAAAAGACGAATGCTTCGGTTATTGTAGGAAAATATGTGTGAAATATCTTCGTCACAATCGGCTCGGGGCGCTAATTTGTCTTTGCTGCATTTTATGAAATTCGTCTCTTATGTAAAATTGGTCTTGCCTATGTTGTGTTATTGTAACATATTTGTATCAATATATTACAAGTTAACACATATACAAATCGTGCATTCTATATGTAATGTTCATTTTAAGTTGTAGCTTATTTTGGTAAAGATAGCATCATAGCCTATTTAGTCGTAGCCTAACGTGTGTTTCCGTATAATACATATGTTCCGTTAAGTATAACGTTTTAGAACAACCGTTTAGTACTATCGTTTTACTTCTTGACCAGATGGGACATAGTTTGGTCGGTCTGGGAGAAAATATGTATCATAATGGGTGAACGGTATATTCATTTTTGAGTTCGCATTCATATTCATTTTTATAAAATAAATTTTGCTTCATAATTATTCAAACGTTATATACTTGCATACAAGACATCTGTGTTATTCTATACACTATTGATGTCTTACTGTTATACATGACGTGTTTCGTTAACGTATATTTGTTAACTAGTTGTATCTCTATTAGAATTGTTTAATATGGTAGACCAATCCTGATACACACAAGACAATACATGAATCAAAATACCAAACGTCAACAAATATCATGCAGAGCTCTATAAATATATGTGCTGCAGTAAACGGGTTTAAAATTGACAACATTATATTATATCTACATCACATTGAGCATACGGTGTCATAATTATTATATCAATGAACAAACACAAATTGTTTGGACACAAACAACCCAAGAATCTATTACCAACTAACCCGTCAAGCTTTCTTTTTGTTCCTTCATAAATGCAGATATCAAATGACCTAGAGAAGGATCAATGTTATGAACTGCAGAATACAAATTGCCTTTCTATTCAATGCATTGTCACACCGTATAAGTGCTCCAGTCACTTGACACCGTTTACCATGATACAGTGTTATTGGTTAAACCCACTACAACTTGTAGCACACCGTTTTTTTCAAGATATCGTACATAAACCTTTATCATGTCACATTCCAAAGCCGCCCTGATATATCTGCCTCTAGTTTATTGTGTTGTATAATACAGGGCCGCGCTCTGTGAAAAGGGTGCTTAATGCATTTGCGTAAAGTGTCGTCCCAGATCAGCTTGTGCAGTCCGCACAGGCTAATAAGGGACGACACTTTGCGCTTCTATGATATTTTTTCGCTTAAAAAAAGTCTCTTCTTAGCAAAAACCAGTTTAGGCGAAAAGTGTCGTCCCTGATTAGCCTGTGAGGACTGCACCGGCTGATCTGGGACGGCACTTTAAGGACCTGGGTACTGCATGTCTTCAATTATTATTTCATTCGAAGAAGAAAAACCCCATTAAGCATTAAACCCCCTTTTCATACCAAAGTGGTCCGTTTTTGTCTTTCTATAAAGTACATGATTAATAATTATATCGAATTTGTCATTATTACCATTTAAAAGTATGCGACTGTTAATGCAAAAAAGATCCATTTATATGTGTGTGTATTTGAAGATATCATACAATGTAAACATGAATGGCTTCATCAAATTTCTTATTAATGCCGTTTTGATATACGATTTTAAGACACTCGTCATGTAATATAAGGTTTGATGAGCGCAATGATTTATTTCAAATTTCACAATTTGTAATACAAACGTTGAAGAAAACGGACAGTTCGAAGTGCAATTGACATCTGGCACTTGCATTAATTTAAGTCGTGGCTTTGCGATTGCATTTATCATAGGCCATCCCTAAAATATTGTTTATTTTGGATAACCCGACCGTCTAAATCAAATTTCGCCGGCTGAAACGTCTTTTGGGGCCTGGATTAAAAATGTGTTTACCAAGTTCAAAAGAAAGGCATATATAATCGCGTTTGAATACGATAGGTCTTCACATCAACACACTATTTCTTCCTTTTTATCAACTTCTTAGTTCACTATATGTGAGTGAAGAGTAATATTATGTGCGCATGCAACATAATAATAATTATGTCTCTTTTTTTTTAATTTTAATGCACACGAGTTTCGTGTTGAGCCTTTGTTGTGCTACAAAAGCGCGCGAACGATATGCTGAATGTACAATGTCACGTGATTCTATTGGAAATGATGGGTGTATACACTTGAAATTACGTCAGTTTTGCTTGAAATAACGGCAAAATGTAACAGTTCCAGCAAGGCGGAGGCAATAGTATTTTTTCTTGTCAGCTCGGCAAAGTTTTCGAAATACTTATAAAATCATGACAAACATGCATCACAGGCTTCAAAAACGTTTTCTGCAATATTATTTACTTTTGTTGAGGACATGTATTTCATAACCACTTTTTAAAAACAAAGATCTATATATGTTAATGTACATGTATAGGTCTTTGATTTAAATAACTAAAGTATCAATTGCATCAAAACGACAGCATTTATTTACTAGGACGCCAGTTCATTTGAACAATTTTGGATTTATCGTATTTTGTTCAGCAATAAAAAACGATTTTTAATTATTATGCATTTGTGTATAGTTTAACACGATCTCATAGATGGCAATTAATGTGAGGTTTTCATTTTACTGTGCATCTCTCAGAATTCGTTTGCATCAGTGTAGTTATTAGACACAAGAAGCTGAAATTCGACATTCACGGGAAGAATGCTTATTTATGACAGCACTGTAAATTAAGAATTGCATGGCATTGATGGTTTGGATATTGCAACGTTAAACGTGACGTTTAATCTGACCTCAAACAGAATGCTAGCTTTTCCTTGGGCCATCCGTGCCATGTTCTGATCGATTATTTTTCTGTTTCGTTTCAGGCATGCCATACTTAGTTACCTTTCTTGCGACGTGGGTATTGCTGGTGTCGCCAGGTAAGATGATTATTTTAATAGTATCTTCAAATAAACATCATGTATAAAATAGATCCTAAATGTTTATAATTTGAGAAACATACTGCACACCCATCAACTTTTGATCAAAGTTGCTTGCATTGACATCACCTGAAAGTGTTGTATTTAAAACTGTTTGCACATTATGCTTATTTCGTGGTCGAATTGAAGGAAATCATATTCAGGTAAACAATAAGATTTGTCTGGTGGTACGTTAAGCACACCTAAAATAACATCTTCGTAAGTAAATGTTATTGCTTTGGAAATATTAACCCACACGACATGTTCGCTTTTGCCAAAGTTTTGGAATGTTGACTTTGTGTGCAACGTAAAATGTCATTCGTAAAGAAAACTCGTATGCCACCACATTTTGTCAAATTGAATTCTTTAAATAAAATAACCATTAAATATAAATAGAATCACTGTTATCCAGATGTGTCTCAGTAATACAAATTGTGTCATAACTTTGTATTAATTTAATAAAAACTTGGGAATTTAGTATAATGTCCCTAAAATTAAGCGAGGCTGTTTTAAGTTTTGTATCACTGGCCCCTGTAGTGACCGATAGTTCTTTCTCCTCGCCTTCCTACTTGGACAAGTGCTGACCTTTCTCCGCGTCGATTTCAATCAACGAGTGTCCTTGTTTGTCGTAAAACTTTACATGTTTCATTGGTAAGGCGGGAATACATATATGTACGGATAGAAATAAAAGGTCGAAATTGATTCTAAAGCCTAATGCTTATAAACTATACGAATACTGAAATCACATAACCTCTCCCATATGAACATTCTCGAAACGTGAAAATCATTTTATTTGCGGTCTATCTGTCCATCTGTCCGCGCGCCCGTCCGTGTGTCTGTCTACTTGTCGGTCTGTATGAATGTATATCTGCCTGTCCGTCTTCATGTCTGTCCCTACGTCCGTCCGCCTGTCTCTCTGCCGGCGTGCATGCCTTCCTGTCTGCATGACTTGCCGGGCATCATAGGCTTACCCCGAACGAGCAACCGCCTGCCAGACCGTCTGTTTGTTTTAATGTACACGTTTGTCTGTTTGTCAGTCCATCTTAAGCAGGATTGTATACATGACATACATGCAATTGTTTTTTTTTCAGTGCAAAACGCTTCTCCAGTATTCTCAAAGCCCTCGACAAGTGACCAACAAACTTCATGCTTTGAAAATAGTCCCTTATCATCAAGCATATACCGAGTGTCTGCAACTGACGCTGATGGGGATACTGTTACTGTAACGATTCACAGCCAGAACCCATCAGCTCCTCCATTCCAATTAGCGAAATGGGTAATTGGGTGGAATCTGTTGACTCCATCATCGACAGCGATCGACAGAGAAACTACTCCAACATTTACATTTGTGTTTAGGCAAGTGTAACTCTTTTTCCATACTGGTTTAAACCAAATTTGAATACTGAACACTAAATACAGTACCCTTCGCTTCTTGCTATAACGTTCTATATTCTATATTTCGTATCGCTATATCAGAATATCGTTCATATACGCATAGTTTTTATGAAGTTTTAACATAAGATCGGTAAAATTCATCAATTACATCATCCGACTGGATTTCAATGAAATCAATATATTGTACNTTTCAACAGATGATGGGATAAATTATGATATGGCGATTTGCATCAATACGAAATGATTTAATACACTATTAAAAAAGTATGCATGAATCAAAGTATCATTTTCATCTTCAATGATCAGAATAATTATAAGCGGAAACAAAAGTGTCATCCCTGTAAAATGTTTTCATTTAAACAAGTCATATAACTGTCAAACCACATGTATTGTTAAGTTAATAAAACGAACCTCTTTAAATAAAATCAAGATGAATATATTTAATCTGAAAATATATTAAATATTACATACAACCCTTTAATAAATAAGTAATATCAATAAATACCCTATCAAACCCTAGCATCTGCTCGCTATTTGGCAAAAGTAATATACATATAATTAAAAACAGTAACAATGTTAAATCAAAGCAGCGCAGGCGGCATTACACTTTTTGTCTACTGCATAACATCGCGCGAAAATCACTGTAAATATTTAAGGTTTATAGCAACACAGGTAATATCAGAATAACACAAACGAAAATTGTAATGACGTAAATTTTAGCAATATGAGTGCTCTGGTATGATTTGGCCAAGGTTTGCTAAAAATCTGTTAAAACAAAGTTAATGAGAACCGTTAACACAAATCCATAAGTATACATTCAACGTTGAGAAAGTATGAAATTACGCTTACACTATAAATGCAATTATATTATAGAAAAGCGGTATAAAACCATGCGCTTGAAATACTGTGCAATCATGTTTATTCCTCAGCGTGAAATTTCGTGGTTAAAAAATCTCTTTTTTTCGTTGACACTTAAATTCGTGGATTTCTGATTTTGGAAAAAAAGACAAGAGGAGTTTGCGTCGGTCACTTTCCGATGTGTTTGTGTTAAATTCGTGGATCGGTCAACCCACGAAATCAACAAAAATGAATGACTCGAGAATAATTATAATTATACAGCAAATAAAATATAATAAAATTCTAAAAAATGATATTTGAGAAGAAAATATAACACACAACTAACAGCGCTCTAACTAACGGCACAAACCACTGACATAAACAAGACCAATTTTATAAATTGTAGTTTGTTGGTCCCAGCATACAAAAATATGTATTTGGTAATTATTAAAAGTATTAACATTAAATAAACTTGCATCTACAATATGAAGAAAAGAATCCCAAACAATTGAAACCATTGGGCTTCTTAAAACTGTACTTCTTTGTGTGCTGTTATCAAGTGTTGTTTTGAGGGTTGTTTCCTCAATCGTGCTACTCTTTATAAGTGGCCGTATATTTCTCGCAAGAAAAATTGTTCACAGCCCGTTTGTGCGATGCATTCAGTACCGGACAAGCTGAATGATTCTTGTCTGCCCGTTTGTCATCTTCTCATCCCATCGAGTCACCGCCAGAACGTTATCGGTCGGGTGAAGAGCCAACGCATACGGGTATTCGAGATCGTCAAATGTGACGTCATCAATATGGCGTCCGTCACTAGAGTCCATGATGGTGATACAGTTGCGAGTTTTACAACTCACAAATATTCTGTTACCGTTAATCACGATTCCCCGCGGGAAGACACCTCCCGAATGGCTCTCCCACAAAATTTGTCCTTCAGGAGTTAAGGCTGTAATTTTACCTGACCATGAATTGACCATAAAGATATTGCCGCTTACGTCATCCGCGGTGATGAAGTCGGCTCGACGGAGAGATTTTTCCGTGACAGTATGCGTGCTGTATGCTTTAATATCACTTCCGTCACTCTTGCAGACCAGACAGCCCTTTCTAGACCCAATGATAAATGTTCCTTTGCTGCTGTAAAATACGCTATTGCAGTCGCTTCCTATGTCGATCTTTCTTTTCAATTCAAAACCATCATCGTTAACGTCAAATATGTAGATGGAGCCTTTAACTCCGCTGCAAACAACAATGGTCTGATCGTCCAACCTTGAAGTATCCCACGGTGTGAATGTAACTTTCTCCTCGCACAGAAATACCCCTTTCGTGTCGAAAAGTTGCAGAGAATCGTGCGCAACATCGGAAATGACTATCCGATCATGGGTCAGAAAGGCTATTCCATAAATCCAAGAAGGTCGTCCGTGGTGTTGGGCATGAAACTTGTCAACAATCTCAACAGTGTTTGCTTCACAGTGTTCAGTCTTGGTACCAACATCATGCGCGCGTTCCGTTTCATTGATTTGCTCATGCGCAAGTTTCGTGTTATTGGTCTCCGTAAATGAACATGTGGCAGCCGCTGCTCGCTCAATACACTTGGATTCAATATCAATATCCCTTAGATTTAAATCATCGTCAAACACGGCTTCCTTTTTGCCGATTCGGTCGTCAAAACCGTTTAGTCTCACCGTTAAGTAAGTATCTAAGTTACTATTCTTTCTAAAACGTTTCAAACTTTCATCATCGACCGTTACTATATGTTCTTTATCATCATCTGAGTTTGTGGTATCAGAACAGTCGTTTTCCAGAGGCGATATTTCGCCATTATCACTCTCAATATTATCAGTATCATCATCAGGCAGTTCATTCGTACACCCTATAATGATCTCGCCGTTTTGATGCTTTACGTTCACCACCAATTCACTTTTAAAAAGCTTTTCTTCTTCAACATCGTCGAATTCGATTAATTCTTGCTCGTGCTTCCTAATGGTAACCATAGTACCTGCACTGCTATTTTCAGCATTTATTCTTTCCGCTGAAGTCACAGCCATTTTGTCTTCAGACGTATCACCAAGCTCGTATTCTTTCTCACTTACATTACCAGAGTCTTCGCTTCTTCCAGAAGTGCAATTCACTTGTTCGAACTTTATCAGATCTGTACCATCAATTACGACGACTTTCTTATCAACCAGAGAGTCGTGTTTTCCAGACAAATTAAACACATCATCGGATTCGTCAGTATCATGTTCTGAAGAACTGTATATCTCAGCAATGGTATCCATTTGGTAATTCAAATAGCTCACGTTGTTAGCCTCTTGTTCAGCGTTGCCATTATCGTTGTCTCCACCGTGGGCTATACCAATATCTTCCTCGTGATCATGACCTTTCGGCCCACCCTCGTCCATATCATTAAGATTTTGCACACGAGAAATGGAACCGATCGTCTGCAAATTTTCAAGGAAATCTTGCAGCTCTTGTGATTCCTGAAAGTATATGTATTGGGTAGGGTGGTTTAATACAATTTTCGACGATTTTTCGATGTCACAGTATATATTTTGAACGCGTATCATCGTTTTTATTGTTTTTACTTCGGCTTTGCATTTGAAAGCCCCGAGAGCTTTATCTTTGACTGTGGTCATTGTCTTCGACATTTTTGTCAAGAAAGTCAGGTCGTTAGACAGATCTTTTCTGACTTCTGCAGTTTCCTCATTCAACGTTTTCAAAAGAACGCGTTTCTTGTCCTCAATAACGGCATGCAACTTTTTTGTCAGGTACTCTATCTGCAAAGTGGCGTCGATTGAATTTCGAGCCAATAATTCGAGAGCGGCCTGCTTTTCTGAAATATTCTTCTCGATATTTGCGCTTTGGTTCTCCAACGCTTTGAACAGATTCTGATGCTCTCGTTCAAACCTCTCGATGGCTTCCTGGAAAGTCAGCGTGTCCTGGCACAGCTTGTGACGTTTGATCGCGCATATGCTGCATATGACGTCATTATGGAACGTGCAATAAAAACGTAACGGCTCATGCACGTGTTCGTCGCACATGTTCATACGACGTGACGAAAGCAGTAGGCTCTCCATGGTGATTAAATCTGAAAATATTAATGTATCCATATTAAGCCGTCATGGTTCCGAAAAGAGTTATTATTGCCCCTAAAGGAGTGGCGATATACACTTGAGCCTCGCTCTTGGAAATGGGTCTTAATGCATGTGCGTAGAGTGTCGTCCAAGATTTCTGGGCAGTCCGCACAGGCTAAACGGGGACGACACTTTCCGCTTTTATTGTATTCTTCCTGTTTATGCATATTCATCTTTTTCCCAATTGTATTTTGACACATTTTTTTTTCACGCGCACTTGAAAAGTAAGATCGCATTCGTCATTATTTTAAGCATGAAAAGTGTTAAGATTTTTTTTTTCTATTTTACACAATAAGTCAACATGACTGACATTTACATGTATAACATGTTCATTTTACAAAGAATAAATATATTTATAATTTCTTGTATTAAATGTTTGCCAATAATAAACCAGATTTACTTTTCCATTTAGTTTAAATACAATTCCTTCTTATAATTATTTTAGGTTTTCATAAATATATAATGATTTCAAATACATAAGTCATTGACTTATTATATTTAATTTGTTGTTTTTATTTATTGCACGCTACGCTGTTATTTTGTATTGACACATGTTCATATTTTTTTGATTTCATTGTCATGAAAAATGTGATTTATGAAATTAAAATCTTATACTGCATGTTAAGCAAACGAATTCTTATGGAAAACATTTATGCTCTGTTTATTAAAACATAGGACAGTGTTCATGGTTAAGAACTAAACTCTTTCATATAAAATTATATTGCATTTCTGTTATGAACGCCTGGTTTGTTTTCTTTTTTATATGTTATAAATAGCATGTTTATAGTTTAGAAAACAACAACAACAAATACCAGAAATACAAAAATGTATGCCCTTTGTATTTGAGATTGATAATTGTTTTCTGCACAAAAAAAAAGAATTCATTCGGTTTAACTGTTTTTGCAAATACACACTATGCATTCCAATGCATTACGATACATATTGAAATGAAAAATTAACTTACCGCACACGACAGCGGGTTAAATCCACATATAATGTTCATTACATTACTTTTATTTGACTGTCATGACCAGACATATTTCGCTCTTGTTTTCCTAAACGCTTATTTGTAGATAACGAAGCTTATTTTCTTTGTGTTATATTTGATTTCGTTTGAACATGGCTGAAACAAGATAGCCAACACGAACAAAAGTGAATAGAGATTTTGCAATTAAGCGGAACGCTGTAATTCGTTTATCTAAGATCGTATTCAGGGGAGATCAATCGAGCAATGAATGTGTGCAAAATGTACATGAGTTTTCGGTCCTACACCTATAAGAATATAATCTGGGACGGCACTTATTGCGCATGCATTAAGCCCAGGTTTTCCCAGAAAAAAGACTCGATTGTTGAATGGAGATCCTATTTAACAATATATCGTTTTAATTATAAAATTAAATATTAAGAAAAGTACATCTGAGCGGATGAATGGAAACAATTAATCAGTTAATAAATGATGTCATTACAGAATTAAACAATGAATGATCACAGTAATTTGTGAATAAAAATACGAATACAAGGCTGATTGAATAGATAAATGAATTATTTTTGCGGTAAGCGACAGTAAAAAATGTTGCAGACTTAACAATACATTGCTGTTTTGAATGTATCAATAGACATGCGTTTTCTTTCATGGCATTTCTTTTTATATATTTTGTGAAGATTCATTTAGAGCAGGCGTATTCTTATTATATGTTTCACTTTAAAACATGTAAAAGTTACAAATTAACGATTGAATTCGAAATACATGCAAAGGACAGTAAACATGGTCTGCATAGAATAGGGCCATTTTCATTAAATCGGGTATGATCCTTTTTAACCATCCGGATACCAGTTCGGTATTAAGTTACCCGGCTATTCGTCCCCATTGAACGTTTTAACCTATTTCGACCCCTCGAATGGTCTCATCAGGTGGTGGCCCACTGAGTCATGTGACACAGTGGACAGATTTCCCCACGATAGGTGTTTTTCATTCATTTTTTATCTTGTGCTTTTTAACGTTTTAAGTGTTGATTTAATGCTAAAATTTCGGAAGTTGATGTTTTAGTAAAATGTTTCAGGATATGCGGCGTTTTTTACGGGAAAGAAACAGGCTGGAAAGAGAATTTACGTTTCTTGGCAGAGTTGTATCGCTTGACAGAGTTGTCTCGCCCTTTAAAGCTGCTCGCATAGCTATCAGTCTGACTGGCTGTTGAACTTTGCAGTTTGTTTCCAATAGAATGGGTGCAGATGACCTTTTCTTATCAAGGTCAAATGAAACTGGTTCCCATGCGAACTTCATTTTCTTTCCATGATGATCAGAAACACGAACTTCCTTTGGTAAATACTTTTTTTTCCGGGAATCTCAGTTTCTGTTCAAAGAAGGTTTCCCACGTCTTCTTGAAATGACTGTTCGTCGCTGTTTTGCCGAGGAACGGAAATTCCGTTTATCTGAAATGGACCAGCGTTAGAAACGCCGGTGCATCCAACTGGATTGAAGGTGATGTTTCCTCTGTAGGGAAACGAAGTGTATACAACCATTTTGAAAGACAGCTTCGAAATGCGTGTAACTCGCTTGATAGCTTGCGCTAAAATGTCGTTGTTTCTATGTCCCTATGTGACGTTTGACGTATATAACGTCAATCAGATTGTGACGTCACGACGTCATAAACTTGACGTAGAGAGCGTCAAAATTAAAGTGATCCAACTAGCCTGATACAAATAAGAACAGCTATAAACTGTAACCGTACGCAAAATTGTTGCTGCAATTTAGTATTCTCCCCTATGAAAATATAAGTGTTGCTTAACATTTAAAAAATTGCGAACACAGATCTTTCGACAAGTAATCAGTTTATCAAAAAATCGTTAATTAACATTATGTTCTCGAAATACTCGTCAAAGGCATGTTAAAGATGCCAAGGTAATGACATTAATTTACCCCCTACTTGATAGTTATATAATAGGAAAACAAACTCAAAAGTGTCAGTTAATCTTAAAGACAATGGATCTGATCCCGTCATGAAAATTCTGTCGACGGAATTGTATCTGTTAGATCTTTGTCTCTTTGACATCTTTATATACTTAATAACCGTGAAATTTATGGCATAAAGTGATTAAATTTGATGAGTCCCTATGTCCGGTCGCACAATCATTAGAGTTGCGTTCTGAGGAAACTGGGCTCAATGCATGTGCGTAAAGTATAATCCCAGATTAGCCTGTGCAGTCCGCACAGGCTAATCAGGGACGACACTTTCCGCCTTAACTGGATTTTATTTAAGAATAGACATCATTTTGACGAACAATTCCAATTTCCGGATAGTGTCGTCCCTGATTAGCCTGTGCGGACTTCACAGGCTAATCTGGGATGGCAATTTACGCACATGCATTATGCCCAGTTTTCTCAGAACGCGACTCATTAGAGGAGGAGCTTTATTCAAGTATGTATCGACACTGTCACACGTCGATCCACGATAGGTGGTAAAACTTGCAAAATCGATCATAAGTGTGAGCAATATTCGATTCAACTGATAAGACAAACTTCCCTATTATCAACATTAAAAATAACATACAGTTAAGTATGTGCATGGCATGCTATCTCGCGTGTGGATATACGTTTTAAGTACGGAATTATTCGTTGGGGAGACATTTACTGCCCTACGAGTGTGGTTGAAGCATTTAACCCATTTATGCCTAGCGTCTAGAAAAAAGGCCTTGGCAAACAGCGTAGACCCAGATGAGACGCCGCATGATGCGGCGTCTCATCAGGGTCTGCGCTGTTTTCCTAAAAGAATTTCCGTAAAAAAATATATTAAAAATATAGAAATAAATATACTAGACATCCCTAATTTTGGAAATAAATTAATCCAAATAAGAAGGATGGGAGAGTCCACTCGGCATAGATGGGTCAAATTGAGATGTTACGTTCGTTGGACGTACATTAAATATTGCATTTCTAACACTGTAGGATTACCTTTTTCATACGAAAAGTTGGTGTGGAAACTGGACTTGAATGACTTAAATGCGCAAAATACCATCCTCAATAAAATGTTCAAGACTGTTTATTAATGATTTTCACATCATGAAAGTTCTATAATATTGTAAATTTTGTCGCATAAGGTAATACAATAAAAAATGACGCTATGAATAACGCGTCATCATACAAACTGACGCTGAAGCTCCGAGGAGGGTTGCTTGGTTTCCTGCATTGGGCGGTGTTCCTCATACTGACGGTCGCATACTTCACCCCGGCCTGGCTCAAAGTGCCATGGGAGGGAACTCTGAAACAGTCACAAACTGCGCGCGCAAGTCTTCAGAATTCCAGCTGCTCGAGCATTGGACTCGTATCCAGTCTTTGTGATGATAGCGTGAGAAAATACATCAATGATGATTTACATTATAACCTAGGTGAGTATTGTACTGCGCATAACACAAAAGCTCGTTGCTACAAAATTTTATACTGAAACATTAAAAAAAATCCTTGGCATGAAATTTCGGGCTTTTTTAGAATGATTTTTCGTGCATTCGTGATTTTTTTTCTGATTTGAAAAAAAAACGAGGAATTTGCGTCGGTCATTTTCGATGTGTATGTGTAAAATTCTTGGAATCGGTCTACCGAATAAATCAACAAAAAATAAAGTCCCGCGAATAGTAATGAATTTACAGCATGCTATATTATATTGCATGTATAAATAATTTTAGCACCGAATATTCGTTCATAAAGGCATAAAACTGCAGTTTATACATATCAATACGCCTCGCGCGTTGCCGCCTTTTAAACGTGTTTCATATATTAATGTACAGCATAAACACGTTTACTATGCGGCGAAGTGTGTATGCGGTGTGACATTGGAATGCGATTTCAAATTAAGCCTTATTTACCTTCTTTAGGTTCCTGACACAATGTTTGTAGATAGATAATCAGAAGCGAGGTTTTAAAGGATTGGGTGTTTTGAGATAAGCTTTTTATGGGTTACTTTTCTGATATGTTCATGTAATGTAACAGTATATGGCCCGCGATCTGGGAAAACGGGGCTTAATGCATACGCGTAAAGTGTCGTTCTTGACCGAACACTCTAATCTGGAACGACATTCTCAGCTTTTATGGATTTTAACGTTTTAATATGTAATCTCTTTTTAACAAAATCTAGGCGGAAAGTGTCGTCCCTGATTAGCCTGCGCGGACAGCACATGTTAATCTGGTACTTCACTTAACGCACATGAATTAAGCCCCATTTTCTCAGAGCGAGGCTCATATGGTTCACTGTTCTCAAGGTCGGCTGGATTGTCATCAATTCAACATGGAGACACATTATTTGAGATTGCTAAATGCTTTTTCACATAATAAACGTGTTTTTTATGCATTGCATACACGAATCCACGTATATTCGTCAACGGACCTATGCGGAATTACAGAGTGACGAGAAGCGAAATATCCAGACAGCCATGTATTGCGAAAGAGTAAAACAGTTACTGTGCTTAGAAAATTGAAATGAATAACATGTACCGGTATTTCTAATCGGCGCCGAATAATGCTAAACCAAGAAATGAGCCGCGCTCTGAGAAAACGGCGCTTAAAGCATGTGAGTAAAAGGCAGTCCGCACAGGCTAACCAGGGAAACTTTCTGCCTTAATTGGATTTTCGCTAAAACGGGAATTCCTTTAAACAAAAATACCATAAAACGAAAAGCGTCTTCCCTGATAATCCTGTGCACACATGCACTTTACACACATGCATTAAGCCCATTAGGCACACATGCTTGTTCTCCGCTTAATACAACACAGCTTTTAATCCTTTGCATTACAGATCATGTCTTGCGAATGGCGTTCGTATTGATGACGGTGGCGATTTCAGCTCATAACGTCATCACGGCTATGACGGTGGCGGCGGTGATATTCAACCTACACACACACCAAGTGTACATGGCCTTCCTGTCTGTCGGCGTCGCCGTCATCTACCCCATCCTAGGTCGGTACAGGCAGGGAAAAAAACCTAGTCCTCATGTGTAAATAAGTCTCGTTCTGGGAAAACGTTCTGAGAAAACTGGGCTTAAAACATGCGCGTTAAGTGTCATACAAGATCTTTGCCTCACTCTGGGAAAACGGGGCTTAATGCATGTGCGTAAAGTGCAGTCCGCACGGGCTTATCGGGGACGACACTTTCCAACTAAACTGTATTTTGGCTTAAAAGAGACTTTCTTGAAATGAAAAATAGCTTAAAGGCGGAAAGTATCGTCCCTGATTAGCCCGGGTGGACTGCACAGGCAAATCTGGGACGGAAATTGACGCACGTGCATTAAGCCCCGTTTTCCAAGAGCACGGCTTAAACTGTGTCCATGTTCAAGTTCTAAACTATCGTACAGGACACGTGTATACCTGTTGAATTCAACACGAGAACAATTCAATAATTGACTTGTGCAGACGTTTAGCAGACATGGTTTGAATTGAACAATGCAACAGAACTCCCTCATTTTTCGTAAACGTATGTCCTTCGTTAGAGAGCTTTACATTCATTTCATGAGACAATAATAACTGCTCAATATCGTAAAACAGTATGCCAAGTCCACATTAGTACGTGGAATAAAACAAATATATAACATTTGGGAAACGTTTATTGGCCACTTCTGTTTCAATACATAATCCTATCTGTTGAATACAAAATAAATAACGAGTGTAATTTGAAGTTGAGAGACGCTATTTAACCCTTGGACTTGGGGTGTATGTGTCTGTTTTAAGCGACCCTGATTCTGGTAGCGTCCATTTACGTAGAAACCTCGTTTCCGGCCTGGGTGGGATACTCCGCCATCTTGAGCAACGTCGCCGGCGGGCTGATGGCTGTGGTGGTAGGTATTATTGATAGCCTAGTTTCCGGTCTGATTTTGGTACAACGCCATCTTGAGTCCCGTGGCCTTCAACTTGATAACTGCGGTGTTATGTATATGTGGAAGCCTTTGGCTGAGTGGAGTAATCCGCCATCTTGAGTACCCCGGCCGGTGGACTGATGGATGTGATGTTAACTAATCGTGGAAGTTCTGTTTCCGGTCTAGGTGGAATCCGCCACCTTGAGTATACTGGCTGTCGCACTGATAACTGTGTTGGTCTTCTCTCTGGTCTGCGTGGAGTTATCTGTCATATTGAGTACCGGGGCCGTCGCATCTCAAATATTTTAGTATACCGACATTCTAATTGTTTTGTTTTCTTCAAATGCATTCTATGGCCTACATGTGTATTCAACGTCAATATGCATGTTTTATACATAGTAATACATGCCGTGAACAAAAATATCAAGGATTTTCGTTTTTGCTTTTATGTCCACTGTTTTACTGCGTTGTTGAAAGTACATGTTAAAGCATTCACTCAATATTTACATCTTAATTTACAGAAAAAAAAATGTTTGTAATATTCTACGGTGGTACAGATGGAGATGTGCTTGTTTTTATTTATGTCGTTACCGCGATTGAGAAACTCGTCCCAGCGACTTGTTTATGTTAAGTGATCAATATAACTAACCCGTGGGCACGATTTATTAAGTCTTGCTACTGACGCATCTGAAGTGTGGGAACGATGTTGTAACTCGTGGCAACGAGATAAGTATCATGGTAAAGACATAATCAACCAATCAGAATACAACAGAATGAAAAACATTTAAAAGCGCGATTTATAACGTCTGAAATTATGTTAACCTCCCTTGTGTCAGTCATGCTCAAACAAACGATAAACAACATGTATTTTGACTGGTTATTATGTCGTTACCACAAGTATGCGTCTTTTTCCAGCGACGTATAAAGTTTGAACGAGCTACTTAGTCGTGCTAACGACATTTATAAAAACAAACACATGTCACATCTGGGCCACCGTAACATTCTCCACGCGCGCATATCGTCCGAAAAGTAACGTTTTTCCGAGTTCATGTTGTTTCATCAGTCAACTTTGTTTCTCTTCAGTACATTGCCCTTCTTTTCTATGAGTACATGTACAATCGAAACAGACGGCTTTCTGAAAACGAAGAAAGTGGGTCCAAGAAAATGAGCGGAAGGACACGTATTCGAAACTAAAACAAAAGACAATGAAGATTCCAAACTATTGAAATATAACAAAACTACATCACATCCGGTCACTCTTCATTTACAGACGACACTTTCCCACGCTAACAGAGACAGACGTGTTAAAATAACTCAAATTGTGATTATTTTGTGTACTGATAAAACAAATATGTTCATGTGCACATATGTTAATGAATTGAATCCTTATTTAAATGTTCGTCCTTTAATCATCGTTGTATTCTGAGGAAAAAGAATAAAAGGGACTTCTTAAAGATTTATTTTTATGTTTGACAAATTGCATTAAAGGAATATACTTAAAAGTGTAATAATTTAAATAGATTAAAATAATTATAATAAGGAAAATGATAAAATAAAAAATGCATGCTTCCCCCGAGGCTCAAAATCGGGACCTCTCGAAGCAAAAGGTATCCCTACCACTACTGCACACAGGCTGTTGAGTTATGTGGAGTAGTTTAAACGTTACATTGGCAATAGTGAATACACGTTTTTGCTAGAGTATTGATTAAAGGCGTTACAATCGCTATACTTTTTTATGATTTTGATTCATGATTTTCCATTAAGAAACCGATATTTAACTAATCGTAGTCAGTAGCCTTAATTTTCTGTTTAAAATATTCTGCACGCATTCTTTTTATATATGGAAGGGATTATCCGCCAGTTCATGCATGCTGCTAAATTACAATTGCATGTTGCTTTGTTTTATTTGTTACAAAATAACTGCCTCTTCCTTGCGTCTTTATGTGTTTTTTTTCCACCAGTTATTCAATATTGCTTGCAAAGTTCGTTATAATGTTTACTCGATGTATGTTAATCCTATGTTCTTGCCAGTAAATGACATATGCTTCATTTCTGTTAAGGGGTGTTGCTGCAGTTTTGCTGTTTTTTTCTCCATCTAATTTTGTTTTGTTTAAAATTTATGTTCAAGTACTACAAACAATTACTATATGAAAAATGAAATAAAAACATAGGGTGACCACGATACTCGCGTGTGCGCATGTGTGCATGCGCATGTACAGTATGTGTGCGTTTATAAGTGTGTGCGCGTTTGCGCGGTGTTTGGTTTTATGTGCGTGTTTTCTGCTTTCATCATGAAGATTTATTGCATTCTGAACAGTTATTGATGAGAAAAATACCAGATCAGAAAGCGGGCGGACGTATTTGTATAACCTAGTTTATGAGGTACTTTAGCGCCTGAGGTTGCATTATGTGAGGATCCGGATCGTGTCCCATCGTTACCTTACTAACGAACTAGACTCACGAACGTTGGGACAAATATGAATTATAGCTGATATTTTTAGCTTTTCAGTTTTGACTAAAATAGTCTTTGTTTTAATGTCGTTTTGTGCTTCGGGGAAAGCCGGAGTACCCGGAAGAGACACCTATTCGGTTTGTCGACCACCAACCAATCTCACATGCTCAGTGAGTAGGCACTGAGCCCGGGTTGCGTGTATCAACCACTGCGGACGGATGGATAAAGCAGCGACTATAATGCTTCAGTGAGTAGGCACTGAGCCCGGGTTGCGTGTATCAACCACTGCGGACGGACGAATNTTTATGAACCCACTCTGTAATATGTGATGATTCTGATAACACAGATATTGGGTTGTGATAATAGCGAAACGGTGTTGCTATAAATATATCCTCGGTTAAATCAACTGCCGCAACGGCCGCAACACCCCCGTTCTATGCATGAACTGCGTTATAACATTACAGGGAACCAATAAGAAATGTGGCATTCTAGCATTGTGTACACACCGGTCTTACTGACAATAACGCAGTGACGTCACCATCTATGTATAGAACGGCATTCTAGCGCAAATTATTATACAGGGAGACAACTCTGGCAGGTGTACGATAATTTACAAGATGTATACTTCTTTTGTCCAAACAATAATTTTTGCGTCCAAATTAGTTTTTTGGATAATACCCTTCGTAAGGAGATGTATTCGTGTAAAATAGTTAATAAAAATAATATTATTTACTTGCAACTTGCAAAACATACGGACACTGTGACGAACGACCACGATACTCGCGTGTGCGCATGTGTGCATGCGAATGTACAGTATGTGTGTGCGCGTTTGCGCGTTGTTTGGTTTTATGTGCGTCTTTTCTGCTTTCATCATGAAGATTTATTGCATTCTGAACAGTTATTGATGAGAAAAATACCAGATCAGAAAACGGGCGGACGTAATAGTACTTTAGCGCCTTAGGTTGCATTATGTGAGGATCCGGATCGTGTCCCATCATTACCTTACTAACGAACAAGACTCACGAAATTTGGGACAAATATGAATTATAGCTGATATTTTTAGCTTTTCAGTTTTGACTAAAATAGTCTCTGTTTTAATGTCGTTTTGTGCTTCGGGGAAAGCCGGAGTACCCGGAAGAGACACCTATTCGGTATGGCGACCACCAACCAATCTCACATGCTCAGTGAGTAGGCACTGAGCCCGGGTTGCGTGTATCAATCACTGCGGACGGACGGATAAAGCAGCGACTATAATGCTTCAGTGAGTAGGCACTGAGCCCGGGTTGCGTGTATCAACCACTGCGGACGGACGGATAAAGCAGCGACTATATAAACCACTGCGGACGGACGGACGGATAAAGCAGCGACTATATCAATCACTGCGGACGGACGGAAAAAGTAGCGACTATAATGGGTTGCGTGTATCAACCACTGCGGATGGACGGATGAGGCAGCGACTATATCAACCACTGCGGACGGACGGACGGATAAAGCAGCGACTATATCAAGCACTGCGGACGGACGGATAAAGTAGCGACTATAATGGGTTGCGTGTATCAACCACTGCGGACGGACGGATAAAGCAGCGACTATATCAACCACTGCGGACGGACGGATAAAGCAGCGACTATAACGCTTCAGTGAAACAGTTTAAGCGGAGCACAACAATGTTCATATTACTGTTGGTAACAATTAAGGTTTTCTACTGACATTTTTCGGTAACACTTGCGTTTTAAGTTCCATATGTGTGTGTTGGTCAAAATATTTTGTGTTATGAAAAGTACCTCACGTACGATAGACAAACGTACATCGCAGTTACAGCCGCGGTCTGATTAATATTAAAGCGTGCGCTTGACCTGCGAAGAATTCAGGTTGTTAGCCAGTGAGCCACATGAGGCTTACACGGTCTACTAGAGTCATTCTTTTGTTTTTAGGTTAATCGAATGTCTACGGTCTAAACAAACTAATCATCCAACCAACCAATAAATCAAACAATATCCATCTATTCAATCGTCCATCCATCAATCAATCCAACTGTCATAATTAACCGTTGCGGCCACCGCGTCATTGCCATAATTTCGAAATCCTAAGAAATCAATTAACTGCATAAAGTCGAAACAACATCGTTTGACGTTTTCAATTTGCACATCTGTGTAAATACTCAACGTTTCTTTTGTGACTGACAAGCAAAGACGGACGAACAAAGTGCTGACCGACACACTAATTAACCATACTTATATACTCTTTATTTCCACTTTTCAGTGATTTGAAACATACAATATAAAACAAATATACATTCACATATATAAACATAGAGTTAAGTACATGTTACATAAACCATAATTTACATCAGAATATTATTTATAAAGAGATCAGTAAAACGTCTGTTCGTTTTAAAACACATTACAGTTAATTTTACAAAAAAACACGTATAAATGAAGTTGCATATACTCCTGGGCCCGTGTTCACAAAACGATATGCAATCGAAAATCGATTTTAACTGACATCGATTTTCATTTTTGCCTATCAACTACAATGGAAATCCATTTTCAATGACAAGCAAAATCTATTTTCGATTGCAAAAAATGTTTTGTGAACACGGGGCCAGGTTGTCTCGTCATCGAGGGTGTTTGCCGCTGATAGCAATAATGTCACCATGTCACATGGATTAGTATTGGAGAGAATGTCTGACGCTCGTAGAATTGTCTGTCTATATTCTATCAGTCTTTGACACGGGGCGACGGCATGAATGTCGCTGTTTAGGATTATGAGACCACAGTGTCTGCGATGATGTTCGAGAGTTTGTTCTCGTGTGTTCACTAGGACACGCACAGCTGTCGAGGCTTCTGTTGTTTCGCGAGGTGTCCTCGCCGCGGTCCAGATGCGAGCGGCCCTGAGTTGAGGGTGAACGACACTAAATCGCGCAAATTCTGGGTCCCCTGTGACGCGCACTGTCCACAGCTCCGTGTGATATTGGCGGATCGCACTGTTTGCAATACGTTTTACACGTCAGTTTAAGGGGGATAATACTGGAATCACAATACACCGTATAATGGTTCAAAAGGTTATATTTTTTCAATTACTGCATATATGTCTGGTATAAACCCTTTCTGTGATGATTTGCCTAGGATATTAAATAGCGCTAGTCGGTACTCAAATAGTTGTTTTGTGAGATATTAAGTGTTCGTACAGCAGAGTGTATGAAAGAACATCAGTTTTCTTGAGTCGATTTTCTCAATTATTGGAAGCCAACCGATTAGGGTTAATGACATATCAGTTCTTGTGCGCGTTTGCAAATGTTGACACATTTTTGCTGCAAGTCTCAGAAACCTTTCNTTGATATGAAGCTTGTGTGAGGTTAATGTCCCCTAAAGTGGTTAAACCACAGCTGCTTTTAATTGGCAGTTCCATTGCAGTAGTCCATTCGTATTCAAGTGTGTTTTATCTGTTTTGCTTGCTGTGTCGTAATATTCAGCAATAGGCCACACGCCACCAGAAAATAACTTGGTACTGATATTAAGATATTTCCGTGGTGGAAAACTAGTATTTTATTTTGTCATGTTTTTTTGTTTGTTATTCAAACAGGAATGCTTTCAGTAAACTTTTTGTTAATGTATATTTTGTGTCAACATTTTGGATTATAATTTTATTTTAAGCCGTACTAAAATATTAACCCATTTATGCCTAGCGTCTAGAAAAAAGGCCTTGGCAAACAGCGTAGACACAGTATGCGGCATCTCATCGGGGTCTGCGCTATATGCTTAAAGGAATTTCTGTAAGAAATATTCTAAATATAGAAATAAATAAACTAGACATCCCTAATTTTGGAAATCCAATTTTGAAGGATGGGAGTGTCCACTAGGCATAAATGGGTTAACATGTTGCACGATCCGTTCCCTCGCGCTGACTTTTGTTTTATACTTACGTTAGTTTATTTGTCATGTGTGTGCGTGCGTTCGCACTGTTTGGCTTGTTTTTAGTTAACAAAGTTCGTACTGATAATTGAATTTATCTCCTGCTGATTTAACTGGAGTTTAACATGAATCTTATTAAACATACACATTTGGTTATAATTAATGATGATGTATTAATCTGTTGGAGTGAGGCACTGGGATTTAAAGGCGATGAATATTTATTTCAGCGCAAAACATATAAAGTCGTACATTTACTGAAGAAAATCGCATGTTACCTTAAATATTACGGTTTCTACTTAGATACAATCGTTTGTCTAATGAATCAAGCACTTGCTTATAATTATCCATGGACTCAGGTTAACGCAACTTGAATTTCGGAATAAATGTAGTTAAAATATATGTATTTATATATTATATATGAATAACGGAATAGTGTATTAAAATGAAATAAATGACAATTAATGTTTTCAGAACAGGTAAGAACAAAAAGTCAAGATAAANAATTTGAATTGAATCTGATTGTATTCACTGAGGTGCAATGAAATATTGTTTAACCGAGTTACCGCTCTTGTTCACATACATAACTTTATTTTCTTGTATTAGTTAATATTATATATGTATTAGAGGCTAGAGGTACATCCGAAATGAAATGGAAATGTATAAAAAAAGAAATGCAGTAGACTATCAGACGTTATAGATTACATGCACTTGTTCATTTTTTTTTCATGTTTGAAACGCTATTTCTTGTTATATATACTTGCAGTTAGCTTTCATTTTCACACATTATAAAATTAAAATAAACTTTAACAGCGACACTTCGTTAACGACATACGTACGGTTAAATATAGGCTCGTAAACACGTATGCATTGTATTGACAAATATATGAAGTAAACTGACTGTTGAAAAATGTTTATGGAAGAAACTGTTTGCAATTGTGTTTAAACATATTCGGGTACTTGAGCATGAACCTTGATGCTGTATGCAAGTATAAATTTAAATATCCTCACTATAGAAGGAAAGTGTTAACAGATTTATAAACCATAGTAACGATCATTCAAATAAATGTCATTTTGAAATGTTGTGTTATTGTTTTCTTTGCAAACTTGTGACAGACGATGAAGTAATCAACAAACTGCACAAGCACTGTTCACATTTTATTTGGTCCCGCCGTCTTAAAATTTGATCAGTCCAAAAGTTAAATCCTCACATCAATACGGAAGAAAATTTAACACTACACATAATTTAATACAACGCGTGGAACTAAAACCTTGGCGACGTAACGGAAAACAAAAAGGCGCCCAAGGATGATAATGTCCATATACAGATTTTGCAAATAATATACAGCAAGAAACATTTACAATTCCTTTTGATTGTATTCGACCCGTGGTAAGTACATACCCAAAGTCGTTCTTTGTGACCTTTCAGAAAACTTCGCCTAAGGTACATGGTATTTTGATAAACACTTTCGTTGAGTGAGGATCCGCCTTTGGTTCAATTGTCTTCAATTCAATATTACGCATCATTTCTTGAAAGCCTTTACGTTAATATCTACATACAATGCGATACATAAATGAGCCATGTAGTAGATTTACGATGGTAATAACTTTAATCACTATTATGCAATGGTAAGATAATCCGAAGCAATTAAACAAAGTGGTCTAATATAAGTAGAATGAGAAATTTAAGAATGATAGGACGTTTCTTTAGTGTTGAGCCGGATGCCTAACCCATTTCACTACCATCCGTTTTGGTGTGAGTATTAATTCAAGTGTATACTTTACACATAGGTTTGTAATGCCATATCATAAAATGACATAAATAACAAACAAGTTTTCTATCGATGGAATGTTCTCAATATTAACTGTCCATCCAGATGCTCCATGCATGCCAAGAAAGCCTACCAGGGTTCTTCCTCGGGGACCTGGATGACTTTATATACTACCCTTATCTTGCTGTCGTGCTTTACCTCGTGCCCTGTGAGAGCAATCGTCCCTCCTGTAGATTAACAGAGTATAGGGGATACAAGTGTTTCATTATATGATTTGTTTAGGTGGAATATTGAATTATATTTGTGAATTAATATTCGATCACAATCGAAAATACAAGAGTGTCACTCCAAATAAAGCATAAGAAAATCGTAATAGTTTTCCGTCAATAGCATCGGTTTACCCGTGTCAAAATGTGTGTAGAATATCAACGAACATATGTTAACAATAAATCCATTAAAACCTTAACAAACTATCATTTAGCTTCAACAAAACACACAACATAATGGACGTTAATAACTTAATTATTGATGACGTCATACTACTCGCTTTTATGATGTTTAAGTGTGTTTCTACCTTTTTTTCTTATCGTACGAACTAAAACAATGCAATGAACATGTATTGCTTTCGATGAACTATCGCATATTTATTTCACTCGTGGTCTAGAAAAAAGGTATATTTTCTTCAATCACTTATTAACTGAAACTTGATCATACAAGAAAATCAACAAATATCTTTTGTTTGTACGCCATGTGTAATGTTGGAATAATGTAACATCAGAAAAAAATCGCATGATGTAAATTCTGTTCAGATTCTGCTAGTTTTTTAGTAAAGGCAGACAACCTTTTTCGTATATAATAGAAGACAGTATGTACAACACATACTTAACTGTTTAAAGCTGGATAAACTGAAATGGAAAGCTCAATGCAAGGCATTGGGGTTTATACCCTTGTAGGCATCTCAAGCTTAGCTTAAGCCAAGCTAACAACCTTAAATTGTACTATTACACTGACAAACACAGTGTAGTTTCCGTTTGTATGCTTACCGACTTAAAACAAAAAAAATGATGATGTTTAAAAAACATAATAAACTAAACAAGCCTNCTGGATCGGGATATAGTTTGTATGGTTAGTTATGTAGTTGTTGCTTAATTTTCAAAAATGTATCACTTTGCCATTCCAATGGTTAGTTATGACATTAAATATATAATTTTGCCACTCAAATGGTAAAGTTATGTGTTGCTTATATTAAAAAAAAATATTATTTTGCCACTCAAATGGTTTAGTTATCAAGTTGTCCAAAACCTTCAAACGGGCGTATCTTGTGACAGTTTGGCACTCTTGTTTGAATCTAGGACAATTTAAAAATTGACATTTCCTTAAACTGTGAAAAAGTCCCTTTAAACCACGAGGGTGTTATAACGGTTGGTACAATATTAACCGGTCAGACCGGCAAAGATTTTTTTCGGCTGATAGACATTTCTATCGATTCTAACGTTGTCTTACAATATTTCTGGGTTTTACCATTGACAGGAGAACTTTATTTTACTTTGGGGCGTTCATGAGATGGACATCGAAACTGCTTCTTGTTGAGCCTTTTTAACAATGCATTTAAATAAACTAAGCGCACATGGTTTGGTGTTGTTGGTCAATCAAGTTTTTAAAACAGAAACATGTATTGTTTAGTTTTATCATTAGTTAATTTTGCATATAAATAATTAAAAAATATCCAGAAAAAAAAACACGAGTTGTTGTTTCAGTGTTTTAACTCTTTCAGTGCTGGAACCGAATTTTGAAGGCTTTTGCAAACAGTTTGGATCCAGATGAGATGACACAGAACGTGGCGTCTCATCAGGATCCAAACTGTTTGCTATTCTGATAGTATTCTTTGATTTTTTTTGGAGAAAATGCTAATTTTAGAGATTCAGCAGACAACATTTAAGCAGATGACAAATTTCCCAGCATGCAAAGGGTTAATATGGGTAAACTCAATCAAAGGATAATGGATCATGTGCAAGTAGATAACAATAGTTAAACACGAAATTCAAAACAAATATATACATTATTCAAATGCATAAAACATGTTACATACATTTGACTGAGGCGAATTCGACCCTTGCAGAGAAGTTGACCTTATATCATAACATATATCATATATAATCTGTTAATATAGATCATACAAGTAATTCAAGTAATTGATTAAAATGGATACTTATCAGGTTTACTGATAAATCCTTGTATATCAAAATAATTGGCCAGTATTTCACAGAAATAATATACCAGAGACAATAAACTCTCTAGGAATAAAAAGATAAACAATGGATGAAAACAAACAGAAAGCTACAATAAGTTAAAATCCACTAATAGCCAACCAGTGTTCATCCTGCGTTGTCATGTTTGCACCAGTTTGTTAAAAAGTTGTGTTCCTTGAATGCCAGAAAAAAGGCTCAAAAAGTCATATTGTTTATCTTGGACACTTTCTTTACGTTCTTTGGCAAAAGTAGGCAGATCATTACAGTGTATATGTTCCTCGATTTCAAAATGAAGTCATACAAGAATGTATAAAAGAAATCCCTACAGTGCACATTTCTTTCACAGGAAACAGGAAGCTGTAGTAAAAAACCCACAGCATTCCTATTTAAGAGCTGAACATTCTCCTCCAGAGCAAAACATATGGGGTGTTTTTTGTAATCTAAAGTATCAAAAGCCCTAGCCCATAAATCTGTGCAAGTTAAAGTATTTCAGCAAAAATCCAAAACCCAGCCAAAAGGTATGGTAATCTTTTTACTATTACCGGCCCTCAACCCATTAACAGCCAAAAGGTATGGTAATCTTTTTACTATTACCGGCCCTCAACCCATTACCAGCCAAAAGGTATGGTAATCTTTTTACTATTACCGGCCCTCAATCCAATGAACCCATTTATGCCTAGCGTCTAAAAAAAAGGCCTTGGCAAACAGCGTAGACCCAGATGAGACTCCGCATTATGCGGCGTCTCATCAGGGTCTGCGCTGTTTGCTTAAAGGAATTTCTGTAAGAAATATTATAAATAAAGAAATAAATATACTAGACATCCCTAATTTTGGAAATAAATTGATCCAATTAAGAAGGATGGGAGAGTCCACTAGGCATAAATGGGTTAGTTTGCTGGTAAACTACACTGTTTGTCTTGACTACATTGCTGACCTTTTTATTGGCAATAATGGCCATAATTATTTTGTTGTTTTTCCTGCCCCTCATAGTTTTATGGATTTGTTTGACAGCCATCAAACTTGTACGGGGACAAGTTATATAGTGTTAAGTCTGCAGGATTGGCACAGTCTAAAATACTGGTTTCCATTTCTTTGATGAATCTCAAGTAAATGTACGTATGATCTTTGCTGAGCGTTCAGTCTATGCTTCCAATACCAAATCTTCACTGAAGACACAAGATACATATATAAGAGTATTTCTTACAAGCACATAGGTCACATTTACACATTAACCGTATTTACAGATAAATTTATCTCCTACGAAAACATGAAGATCTCATACCGTATTCAGTAACACAATTCGTTGGTTAAGAGTTCTGGCTATAATATGTAATTCTTCATACCATGGTCTTGAAGCTTAAGACGCTGATGACCAAAAGTACACATTAGTTGACTGACAAAACCATACCTTTAGAGGACCCCTCGTATTCTCGAGAGAAGTATCTTAAAATGCGTCAACTTTATAGTGCCATATACCTATGCTCATTGAACGATGAATATTTCAAATATGAAATAACAGTTCACACTAATCAATGTTTCAGTCACATGATCAACCGACTGCGCAATAGTCAAATGGCAGCCGATTTGAAGTCCTATTGCCAGTTTTCTTTATTAGCAAACAGTTTTTCTCCAGTTTGGCATTTTAAAAGCTGGTGCGCGTTTAAAATGATAATCGAGAGCACAATGTAGCATATTGTCTCAGGCTATGGTACACATCTCCTCTACAGACACTTTGATATCCCCGTCGAGGAGGTTTTTCACGACCGCCTTGATGATGTAGCTGGTGGTTCCGTGCTTGATGTTGGGCAGAGTGTTGAAGAACAGCTTCATATCGTCCTGTTTCTCGTGTCCCTCCAGACGGCTCTTATCTTTCTGGAATTCTTCAAACGCGTCCTGGATCGTCTGCGAATGAAACCATTTAATGTTAAAATACTTTTCTACCTAATCAAAGTTAACGGTATCCATACAGCTTAAGTGCATTAGCGTTTTACAGGAAATTTTAAGTGTCAGCTATATATACAGTGAAATGTACTCCCATTTGTGTGTTATCTGGATTTACTGGATCGCGATACTAATGCAGTACGTGTGTGTGTATTACACTGGATATTAATGTCTCTCATGATTACGGTAATTTAGTCTTAAACATTTTAAACATTGGACATAATTATTCGTTGGGATCTTAAATTCGTGGATCGGTCTAATCAGGCTAATCAGGGACGACACTTTACGCTTTTATTGTATTTTTCGTTTAAAGGAAGACTTCTTGACAAAAATCCAGTTTAGGCGGAAAGTGTTGTCCCTGATAAGGCAAAACAGCCCACGTCTCATATCTTTTCTCCAATACCTTATCCATGTTAACAGACTGATGGAAGACCAGTTCAGGGTTGCGTCTCAGGATGGTGGACACGACCATGAAAGCCTCGACCATGAGCTGGCGGTACGCAGGGTCGATGATCTTACTCAACATCTGCTCCACAAGCAGGGAGAAGTTGAGCTCCTGCATAGTCATGTCCGACAGTGTGGGTTGCTGAAACAGAAAGAAGTTTCATCATATCCGACAGTGTGGGTTGCGGAAACAGAAAGAAGTTTCATCATATCTGACAGTGTGGGTTGCTGAAACAGAAAGGAGTTTCGTCATATCCAACAGTGTGGGTTGCTGAAACAGAAAGGAGTTTAGTCATATCCAACAGTGTGGGTTGCTGAAACAGAAAGAAGTTTCATCATATCCGACAGTGTGGGTTGCTGAAACAGAAAGAAGTTTCATCATATCCGACAGTGTGGGTTGCTGAAACAGAAAGGAGTTTCATCATATCCGAAAGTGTGGGTTGCTGAAACAGAAAGGAGTTTCATCATATCCGACAGTGTGGGTTTCTGAAACAGAAAGGAGTTTCTTCATATCCAACAGTGTGGGTTGCTGAAATGGAAAGGAGTTTAGTCATATCCAACAGTGTGGGTTGCTGTAATGGAAAGGAGCATCGTCATGTCCTACAGTGTGGGTTGGTGTAATGGAAAGGAGCATCGTCATGTCCTACAGTGTGGGTTGCTGTAATGAAAAGGAGCATTGTCATGTCCTACAGTGTGTGTTGCTGTAATGGAAAGGAGCATTGTCATGTTCTACAGTGTGGGTTGTAGGGCTGTCACGATTCACCGGTATATCGGTATATCGCGGTGCATGTCGTGAAAAAAATCGCACCGCGGTACCGCGTTGCCGCACCGGTTTTTTTAAAAATATTATTATACATGTATTAGCACAGATATAAATACATAACATAATTATTTTGATATAGATATCGTTTTGAAAACTGTAGAAGCGATTCAAAAGGGCTAAATAAATAATCCGTTAATATCCAGGTCAAGCAAGCGCTTCCACTTGTAGATGTTTAACTTTCACGTTTAAAATACGGCGATGTATGGGTCCGTACCTTTTTGGAATTTGGGACCGATTTCCTTTGCAAATAAGTTCATAATTATCAAAAAGATGTTTATTCTATTTTTTATTTTCTTTCTTTAGTATATCGATCGTTCAAAGCATGGCACTTCCGAATCATGTTATCTTAAGATTCTGAATAAGTCGAGGAAAAGTCAGAACGATACAGATTTTCAATACTGGGCCCCCTGACTCCGCATTTTAAACATGCCCTTGAAGCGTTCGATTTACACAGATCGTAGTCACAGCTATTGTAAACAACATGGCGGACATTTTAGAAAAAGACGCGAATAACAATAACAATAACAATGACTACTTCTATCAAGTTTCTTTTACAGTTTCTAGTCATACTATGATACCAGTGTGTTCTGATTAATGAGTTTAATAAAGTTTGTAAAACTTGTTATTCTGCTGTTTTCTTCACAGATACATAATCTGTAAAATATCGCGGTACGTACCGCGATACAGTGTTGCCGTACCACGATATACCGCGGTACGCTCACGGCGTATCGTGACAGCCCTAGTTAGAACCACTAGCTTTTTGAATT
>VMBQ01000628.1:218652-239369 GCA_007657795.1 Dreissena rostriformis
CAACTGGAACCATTTTCGAACTCGTCCAAGATATTATTGGGACACATGTTTTTACCAAGTTTCATGAAGATTGGACTAAAAATGGGACTTCTACAGTGTTAACAAGGTTTTACTATAGCCATATAAGGAAAACTGCCACGCCCCCTGGCAGCCATGTTTTTCAACCAACCGGAACCATTTTCGAACTCGTCCAAGATATCATTATAACAAATGTTCTGACTAAGTTTCATGAAGATTGGACAATAAATGTGACTTCTAGAGTGTTAACAAGGTTTTACTATAGCCTTATATAAGGAAAACTGCCCCGCCCCCTGGCGGCCATGTTTTTCATCCAACCTGAACCATGTTTAAACTTGTCCAAGATTTTATTGGGACACATGTTCTGACCAAGTTTCATGAAGATTGGACTTAAAATGTGACTTCTAGAGTGTTAACAAGGTTTTACTATAGCCATATTAGGAAAACTGCCACGCCCACTGGCAGCCATGTTTTTCAACCAACCGGAACCATTTTCGAACTCGTCCAAGATATTATTGGGACACATGTTGTGACCAAGTTTCATGAAGATTGGACAATAAATGTGACCTCTATAGTGTTAACAAGGTAAATGTTGACGCTGCACGCCGCACGACGCACGACGGACGACGGACAAAAGGCGATCACAATAGCTCACCATGAGCACATTGTGCTCAGGTGAGCTAAAAATAGTATCCATGCAAAGCAATTGAAGCTTTATTTTAAACTAAACAAAATAATTTTCTTACATTAATTATAACCAATAATATTTTAACCTTCTCTTAATAGTGCTGATAAGATAAGATTGTCGTCAGAATGGAAACTTTTATTGAATAAGACTAATTGGAAATTTGCTTTGTTGATTCAAACACTCTTTGTAAGGTCGCCGTGGCGTAGTGGATATGGTGTCCGCCTAGCAACTGGGAAGTAACAGATTCGATCCCACTGTGGGAGCGTTCTTTAGATCTCCCCCATAGACACCAAGAACTGGTTCTAGTCCCAGGAAAGCGATTCGAGAGCATTTCAAATAAGCCTTAGGCTTTCGATGCAATTAAGCTAAAATAAATAGGTTTAAACTAAACTTAACACTCTTTAACCTTCATTAAGTCCCATTTTTCAGCCAATCATATTATGGTTGAACTTTTTCCCTCACCTGTAGGCAACCCACTCATACCCGTATCCTGTCCATGCAATCCAGAAACTACACCTGATTAAAATTGTCTCTCACCTGTAGGCGACCCACTCATACCCGTATCCCGTCCATGCAATCCAGATAAATCCAGAAACTACACCTTTAAAATAGTCTCTCACCTGTAGGCGACCCACTCATACCCTTATCCTGTCAATGCAATCCAGATAAATCCCGAAACTACACCTGATGAAAATTTTCTCTCACCTGTAGGCGACCCACTCGCACTCTTATCCCATCCACGTCTCCGCTCTTAAACTGAGCAAGCAAGTCCAGGAACTCACTGAAGTTCTGGCCTCGTATGTTGTTCTCCCTGATCAGCATACAGAACGTGGGCCGGCCGGCCAGCTTCCAGCATTTGGATAAGAACGCCAGATCATTCTGAAAGTGTCATCCAATAAACTATCAATAAGCTGTGCTCTGAGAACATTGGGCTTAATGCATATGTGTAAAGTTTTGTCCTAGAGTAGCCAATGCAGTCTGCACAGGCTAATCAGGGACAACACTTTCCGCTTTCATGAATTTTTGTGTGTAAAGGAAGAAAATCCAGTTAAGGCGGAAAGTGTCGTCCCAGATAAGCATAGGCTTATGTGGGACGAAACTTTACGCACATGCATGAAAGCCTGTTTTCCAAGAGCGAAGCTCATTTAAAAATTTAACTCTTTCAGCGCTGGCCATCATAGGCAGTCTCATTATCCGAGGCAACCAAAATATTGGTCTGGAAAAGTATTACAATGATCTGCTTGTATCAAAGGACAAGTGATTAAATCAAAGGTCTTCTCTTTCTCTCATAACCTAGCAAGAAAATTGGTCTAGAAAATCAATTTATTTGTCTAGAATTAACTTACAAAACCTGATATTGACACTGAAACATTAAAGCGAAGAGTATTCCGATACTTACACACTACATGTATACCGTTTGTTAACAAGGGAGATAAAGTGCTTTGTTCAATTCACAATACAGTCACAGTTTAGGTTAGTTCCCTTATATTTTAATCCATCACACAAAAGGATTTTGAAGCGAATGTTAAGCCCTTTCTATAGACAGTTTAAATTATTTGATGAACGGCTTTAACATAAAATAAATAAATTCTGAACAATGTCAAATTCAACTACATCATTCTATTCAAGGGTGGTCAAAACAGTTCCTGATAAGAACACTCAATAAAGGTAAAGTATATTTCATTGAATCAATTAATATTATTGCCGCTTTTGTTTTGTTCAACATCATAAATTTTTTTTACACATATATTTTTATTAAAGCAAATAAATGATGCAGCCAAGTTATTCAGAGTTTTCCTTGATTGTGTAAACTTCATTTCACTAAAATGACAGTACATGTACCTTCAAATCGTCGATGACAATACTGATGTCCTGAGCCATGTAGAAATCTGTCACTTCAAACAACAGCGGGTAGCACAGAACAGTAGCACCACAGGCCCGGTAAATCTATAAGAAGAAGAAAATATGAGTCACGTTTTCAAGCGGCCAGCAAAGCTCCTGACCAGTGCTTTCCACAGGAATTTTGTCAGGCGCCCCGGGGCTGATAGGGATGGCTTCGGGAGGGGTGTCCCCTGCTGACGTTGATTTTGTTTTTAATTGAACGTGTTTATTGACGTTCTGTGGTGCGTTATAGCTCAAAGAAAAACAGCGTCAAAAGACGTCATTTGGTGCGCTATGACTCTTCAAGAAAATCCCCCAGTCATTTAAAAAGATATATTTTTAATTGTTTTACAACTTTTCCGCATAGATAGTAAAATCCCGACCCGAACGACCCGACTCTATTACTGCATACACATGTACTTGCTACTTTTCAAGTTTCTATTCATTACCCGATAATCCTGTTTATTCCATTTTGTTACAGCACTTTCTGGTAAATATTTACGATAAAAGCTCTCAATAATTTCTTTAACACAAACCTTGCAATTTTTCTATAGTATCAAGCAGATTTCTGTATAAGAGGCTATTTATAGATTTGATGAAATATTGCCTCTGAGCACGCGTCAATCCTCTGACATGTTCTGTTCTTGTTACAACGCTCAATACACCCACGCTTTCTATCCAAATGACGCGACGTTGTATATGCTGCATAATTTTCAGGCCCTTCTTATTAGGGAAAAGGGTCGACATATTAAAATTAATTTACCGGGTATACTGCAAGAATATTTCAACGGCGCAGTAACATTTACACTAGGAAGTGTGTTTAAGATTAAAAATGCGTTTACATCGACTTACGGGAATGGGTTTCGGATTACAAATTTATTATTTCCATTTGAGATTTCAACAAATATTAACAGTTGAGTAATGAATTCAACGATAATTTGTTTAAATACTTTACGAGTCGAATAAATGTTTTGACAGTATAATACATGACATTCACGTTTTCCATGAGGATTACGACCGGTTGCCATCATCAGTCTTCTAAGTAACTGGCCAAGATTTCTGTGGCAATTACATGTACGTCACGAGTCGTCTGCATGATTTAACTGCAGGTATTGCCTGCCTACTGCTGTCGCTCACACAAAGCGTGAGCTCTCATTGGCCAATATTGATTGTCTAATACAACAACCCTCTGCCTTTAGGCAGGCTTTAGTTGGGTAAAGCGACAAAGGATTGTAAATCGGCTTTCAAATTTTCGGCAAAGTCCATATTGCTTTGATCTTAAGCTGGCTGCAGTAACTGCCAGAATACACTGATCGGAAAAATTCAGGCGCCCTGCGAACTCTGATTTCGAAGTTCAAGCGCCCCGCTGAGGGACCGTTAAATTGCCTGTGGAAAGCACTGCTCCTGACCAGCCTGCGCATCTGCGCAGTCTGGTCTGGAGCTAGCCTGTACACTATTAATTCTTGCAAGGTTTCGTGGTCTAATAAGCAAATAGGGTAATACATGACCAGACTGCGCTATAAAGTCAGCCAAGGTATTGTGGTCTCATTAGCGGACATGCTATCTCCTGACCAGACTGCAAGGCTTATAAAGCGTAAGACCCATTTTCTCATGATGCCACTGGTATTAAAAAGATAAAAAAGCAGACTGCACAGGCTAATCTGGGACAACACCTTATGCACATGCATGATACTCTGTTTTCCCAGAGCAAGGCTCCACTTTAAGCCTACCTTGGAAGTACTGAGCACACCAAATGGGCCTTTGGGTTGTCAGTTAGGCCCAGATTATTTTTGATAGCATACCTTGGAAGTACTGAGCACACCAAATGGGCGTTTGGGTCGCCCTGTCAGGCCCAGTTTCTTGTTGATGCCCAGGTACTCATAGGCCTTGGACAGCTCCTTGGGGGACCAGATTTGTATTGGCTCAATCTGCAAACAAGAGCTAATAACTCAGGAATGACTCCTCATTGGTAGACCGTATCTGTAAAGGCTCACTCTACAATCAGGCAAAAAGGGAAAATAACTCAGAAATGACTCAGATCTGTATGGGCTAAATCTGCAAACAAAGTAAGCTATGTTAAAGTACAAATAATTCAGGAATGACTCAAATGTTCACCCTCCCTACATGTGTACATTGATCTGAGTTCCTGAAATGTGTTAGACATGAGCTCAAGTGTCTAGTGTTCATAGTTAAATCTGGACTAACAACCTAGCACAAACTGTTGCTTAACTGCTGCTTTGTCACAACTACCAATAAAACCCACTGCAATGCTTTATCAGTTTCGTTTAAGGGCAAATAACTTAGAAAACAGTCATAAAAAATATGTGCAATGACTCTATGATCATAATAACTCACGAAGGTGTGAAACGGGGATGAAAAGTGTCTTGCACATTTACGCTTCATTGGGATGAAATGTTTGAAGTTTTCATTTACAAACTGACTGACAGAGTGACTTCTTTGTATTTGAAAGGACCAGAAAGCATTATGCTGCGTTTTTGTACCAATAATGCTTAACCAAATCAATAGAAAAACCCAACAACTCTTTGTTTTAACAAGAGATGTATTTGTCAGAAACACAATGCCCCTTATTGCGCCACTTTGAAATAAAATTTCAATATATCATTTGGCAGGTTTAGAAATTATCTCCCTTTTAAAGCTTATTACTTCCCTTGGATTGTTTTTTTTTTTACTTTTGACCTTGAAGGATGACCTTTACCTTTCACCACTCAAAATGTGCAGCTCCATGAGATACACATGCATGCCAAATATGAAGTTGCTATCTTCAATATTGCAAAAGTTATGACCACGGTTAAGTTTTTGGACAGACACCGTCATACAATGCCAGACAGCCCAAAAACAATATACCCCCTCTTTTTCGAAGAAGGGGGCATACAAATTGCAGGTGGGTTGAAAATTGAACCCTGTGGACCCAATATTTTTATTTTATTTTACAATTTTTAGGTTTGGATAATCAGATGAACAGCTTAGCCCTTTGCCACCAACCAATTCTTAGACTTCAGGCTCAAAATTAACAATATTCTTAAAACTTTAATTTACTTAAAATACTTGAAAGTCAATTGTATTGAATCTAAGATTATTTTTTATTGACTTATCAAAATACCTCAGCGTTTTTACATAAACAGGTCAAAAATGATGCTTATATCACTGTTCATATTGTTCTTAAAGAAGAATTAAATAAATATACTGCCCTGCTAGACTTGAATTTAAAGTAGTTTCTTTCAGCTTTAAGTTTAAAGGAAGTCTCTTCATGGTTCTCATCAATGTTCATACAAACATATCCAAATGGAATTCAAGCACTTTTTAAGCACTTTTGAAGGTAAAAACACTTTTCCTATTTGCAACTTTGAAAGGTCTTTAAGTACTTTTTTATGACAATGTTTATGAAGATGTATTTGTACATACAGAACAACTAAATGTTATTAAACATAGATGTCCTTATTTAACTATGAAGTATCAGCTGCATTTTGCTCTGTTTTCATTGTTTGACCTCGAAATAGATTCTAGAAAGTTGTTGTAATAGAGAGTTCATAATTCCCATCAAAACCCGTACCAGAAAGACTGTACATGAACAGTGGGTATCTCTTAAGATAGGAGGAGCGATCAATATCATCGGATCAATATGACGTGAAATTAGCTGAAAGCTTGGAAAGAATGAATATGTTTTCAACACTTTTAATTGTGATTATTTCATTTTCAAGCACTTTTCCAGCCATATTCAAGCACTTTCTAAGCACATTTCAAGGCTATGTTTGAAAATAAACACTTTAAGCGCTCAAGATAAGCACTTTTCAAGGTAAACCTTGATTTTCAAGCACTTTTCAAGGTCTGTGCGAACCCTGCTCACCTAAACAAAAATCCTGTTTAGGCAGAAAGTGTTGTGCCTGATTAGCCTGTTCGGACTGCACAGGCATATCTGGGACGACACATTAAGCACATACATTAAGCCCGTTTTTCCCAGAATGTAGCTCAATTACTTT
The DNA here is from genome assembly GCA_007657795.1 of Dreissena rostriformis. Classification (NCBI taxonomy): domain Eukaryota; kingdom Metazoa; phylum Mollusca; class Bivalvia; order Myida; family Dreissenidae; genus Dreissena; species Dreissena rostriformis. The sequence goes on from VMBQ01000628.1 coordinate 225,238, forward strand.
GGTTATGGAATTACTGTACCTGATGTGGTGTCTGTGTCTGTATGCCGTACGTGGCGAGAAGCTGCTGAAGACGAGAACTCTCGGCTATCAACACGATCTGCAGCACGAGGTCAGGTGGTGTGATCTACAGACAAAAACAACAACATGGTCATGTGGCATGATCTATATACAACAACAATGCATCAGAGGACCACGGTTTCAACAGTTCCTTCTGTTCTTTTCTTCTATTTAGTGTTGAGGCCTGTACTAATCTACTTCACAAACCAAAATACTGTACAATCATTATTATTCATGGGACATTCATTTTCATTGATTGCATGGCTTGACCTACCACAAATTTAACACAAACAAATTGACCGAGATAAATTCCTCTTCTCTTTTTTTACAAAATCAGAGATCCACAAATTTAGGTGTCCATGAGAAGTCATTTCTTGAAAAAAAAAACATGAAATTATATGCAGACAAATATAAATTATTTCACAGAATGTATTTTTCTCTCAAGTCATACAACTGTACATATCAAAGAGATTTTCAATTTTAATGATCATTTTAAATCACACTTTTCATACAAGGTGTTTTGAATAAGATATTATACATTCTGTAAAATAAAAACTGCAGCCTATTTAAATAACATAAATATCATATATTTGCTTCAATATTCATGCTGGTTTTATAGTTTTTAGTAACCATTGAAAAACGTACTTATGTGTATTACATTTTCACAATTTTTTAACGGTATAATACTTGTATTTCACCAAATTAAAAGTAATTTGTCTCTCTGCACAACAGTTGGGAAAAAGCACAAAATCAAGAGAAAAATTTATGTCTGGCACTTTTTAAAAATAAATTTAAAAAAAAAGGTTATAGGTCAGGGTATGATACAAATTGATACCTTGTGCAGTAAAAGGATTTTGTGATGATATATTTGGAACTCTTGTTTTATTTTTTGTGACTTTACCAGAAATATATTTTCGGTAATAAATTGAAACTCTTGATGTTTAAAGGAGTGTAAAAGAAGGTGACAGATCTTTGTAAGAACTACGAGAGCCACCTTCAACCGAAAACATGCAAAATCATGTGTAAAGATATATATGAGCCTCGCTTAGGGAAAAAAATACCTTAATGCATGTGCCTGAAGTTTTTTACCAGATTAGCCTGTGCAGTCTGCGCAGGCTTATCAGGGACAATACAATCTGCTTTTATGGATTAATTTGTTTAAAGAATGTCTCTTCTGAACGAAAATCCAGTCTTGGTAAAAATAAATTGTCCCAGATAAGCCATTGCTGACTGGCTAATCCTGGACAACACTTTACCCACACATGAATTAAACCCCATTTTCTCAGAGCACTGCTCATAGGCAAGATTTTATCCGGTTATAGAATGATTTAAGTTGGCATATCACACAAGTTACAGAAACAAGTTACCACGCAGAACATGCAATTAGCTCTACCATAGAATACCTATCAAAACCAGGATATGGCTAATGAAACTGGCTGATACAGGTTCTTTTTATCCCTTTAAAGGGCAAATTATATCAAGAACCATCACGGAAAACCATGGACAGTGTTCTAGCAAACCAAACAACCGTCTTATTTTATTTTAGAAATGAGACATGCAAGATTTTATCCGGTTATAGAATGATTTAAGTTGGCATATCACACAAGTTACAGAAACAAGTTACCACGCAGAATATGCATTTAGCTCTACNACACACACACACTGTTGTAGCAAAATCATCCGTAACCTTCACCTTTGATCTCTTGATTTGAAAATGAAATTAAAAAAAACATCCAAATTTGTTGTAGAAATGGGACAGATAATAACACAAGAGATGTTGGCAAAACATCCCCCCTTGACCTTTTATCTCTTTTGTTTTGAAAATAATTACAGGTCATTTTTTATCAAGACTATTAACCAGCATACTAATTAATATGATCCTGAGAATTCTGTAGATATAGTTGTGAAGTTATTTTCATGTTATTAGTCCACGTAACCATAATCTTTGACCTGCTGATCTAAAAACGATAGGCATCTTTCTTTCCTTCCAAGTAGCCAGCATGGCAAATTTAATGATAGTGGGTTAAAGCGTTCTCAAGATATTGTGTGGAGACCAATTTTCTATTAACTACTGGTGACCTTGACCTTTGACCTCCTGATCTCAAAATCAATAGAGATGTCGTTCTTTTCTCTCAAATAACCAGCATACCAATTTAGTTGATCGAAGGTCAAAGCGTTCTCTAGATAGCATGTAGAAACCGATTTCTGAATACAAGTTCTTTCGTCCTTCACTTTGAACTGATGACCTGAAACTTGATAAGCGCCTTCCTTTCCACCCGAAAACCATTTTCCAAATATGCATGGTCAGAGCGTTCATAAAATATAGTGCAGAAACAAATTGAATGTTAGAAGCCCCTGTGACCTCGACCTTTTACCAGGTGACCTGAATATCAATGTGCATCTTTCCTTTCTCCAAAGAAATCACTATACCAATTTGCACTATCAAAGGTCAAAACCTATTTGCACTATCAAAGGTCAAAGCATAATCACAATAAATTGTGCGGACACAATTTAACAGTGGAAAGCCCCTCCAACCTTGGCCTTTGACCTATTGACCACTTAACCAGTAGGCGACTTCCTTTCCTCCCAAGGAACCATCATACCAATATGCATGGTTGTAGGTCAGAGTGTTATCAAGATATCAGACAAAAACAAATTGTCTTCAGTGCAATCCACTGACAGAGAGATGCAGAGCTATGTACCCTCCACCAAGGGAGGCAGTATTATGGGAGATAGGAGACACATAATTAATTGATATTATTTTCTTCAATTCAATTATTGAATATATATTTAAAAGTTTAATCATTCTGATTTTTCAAACTTACTGTATAAATGTAAAGCATTTGAAAGCTAAGTAGATGTAGTTTATAATCATATCTTTATTTTCTGGAGTACATTCCACAGGCTGGATGAGTTTATCAGTTCATGGTGTAGCTATGAACTCTGCCAAAATACCATGAAGCCTCGATCTGGGAAAATAGGGCTAAATAAATGTGCATAAAGTGTTGTCCCAGATTAGCCTGTGGAGTCTGAATGGCCTAATCAGGGATGACACTTTCTGCCTAGACTGGATTTTCATTTACAAGGGACTTCCTTTAAACTAAAAATTCCATAAAAGCAGAAAGTGTTGTCCCTGATTAGCCTGTGCTTACCGCACCGGCTTATCTGGGATGACACTTTATGCACATGTTTTAAGCCCCATTTTCCAAGAGCAAGGCTCCATTATATTTTGATTAATCCTTATTATGAACTGATACACTGTAACATATTAATATTCAGTCATACCACAATTAAACTAAATCTTTGTAAAAATGGGCATTTATTTTCATTTAAAATGTTAAGGTAAATGATTTATTTACTATCATGTTACAACATACTTTTCACATTTTAACCCTATTTTTTTTTTCTAATTTCTTGTTTAAAAAATCTTTGACTGGATAGGAACCAGCCATATAAGAAGAGTACAGTCGAGCGGATGCCAAAGCTCGGCTGTGGGTGCTTGGATTTTGTTTATTTGACCTTTGACCTTGAAGGTCATTATTGACCTTGACCTTTTTACCACTCAACATGTGCAGGTCAATGAGATACACATGAAAAAAAATTAATGTTTTGACCATTGACCTTGAAGGATGACCTTGACCTTTTACCACTCAAAATGTGCAGCTCGATGAGATAAACATGCATGCCAAATATCAAGTTGCTATCTTCAATATTGCAAAAGTTATTACCAGTTAAAGATTTTGGACGACGACGACCACGACCACGACAACGCGGAAGACTAGAGGGCTATGACAATACCTCGGGTTTTCTTCGAAAACAGCCGAGCTAAAAATACTTCCAATGATCCATGATCTTAATTTAAGGTCTCCATAATTTTCAATATTTGTAACAAAAAATAGTATAAAGAAAGGCAAAGGAAGGAAAAAAGCACGATGGTTTGCATGATATGCTAATTTAACTCACTCGTATGTTCTTCGAAGGTCTTATACACCGACTCCTGTCATGCACAAGTCAAGACCATGTCAACATGCCATTAACATAGTAAACATTGCGCAATACAAAGTGAAAATTGTGCAATGCAAAGTAAAAATTGCGCAATACAAAGTGAGATTTTTGCAATATAAAGTGAAAATTGCGCAATTCATAGTAAAATTTGCGCAATACAAAGTGAAAATTGCACAATTCACAGTGAAAGTTGCGCAATACAAAGTAAAAATTGTGCTATACATAGTGAAAATTGCTCCATAGAAAAATGAAAGAAACTTGAGATATTAATGGCTGTGATATGAACACCCAGAAACTGCTTGAAGGACTGAATAAGCAATTAAGCGACTGACAAAGTGACTCGTTTTATAGCCCCCTTGGTCATAGGGTTATACAGTAAAGTAGGTCAGTGTAGTTTATATATGAGCGACACTCTGGGAACACCAGACTTAATGCATGTTTGTAAAGTGTTTTCCCAATCTGGAACGACACTCCAGACTTAATGCATGTTTGTAAAGTGTTTTCCCAATCTGGAACGACACTTTACGCAAATGCATAAAGCCCCATTTTCCCAGAACAATGCTAAATTCTATTTTTGAATTCTGCAATAAAACATTTAAATTGCATTCAGATCAATCAACTCATGCAGATAAGCATGCCATGTTAACCAAACAATAGAACAACAACAACAAAAAACGCACAACATGAAGCATTTTGCAGGCAAAAACCATGTTAAAAAATACCACAAAAATCTTAAAGCATGCATTAGGCAACAAAAGAAACACATTTAAATTCAAATCATGCACGTTTTTGACTACTTTGAACATATGTCATAACGCTATTTCTGATCTCTGATTAACATTCCTATGGATAAACAATATATCTTTTGCATCATTCTCCTGCTGTTTAACTGTTGCAGCATCACGTCCTTTTCAAATTATGTCCAAGTATTTACATTGTACTAGCTAGATTTGTATGTCTATGTTTTTCGCTAAATCTACTTTAACTCCACTTTAAAGCTGATGACGGGTCCAAACCACAAATTTGCATTGCAATGTACAGTGAATTATGGTACAAAGTTTTTCCAATTGAACATGCACAAATCAGGTTACATGATGTTAACGAATCCGCCACTGTTACAAATGAATGAGCCTCGTTCTCTAGATAAACTGTACACCTATTTTTTAATAATTTAAACACAAAATGACATCTCAGTTCAGGTAAAATATACACACTTTCCCTTGATAAATTGTATATCAATTTATTAATTTTAAACAAAACAATGAAATCTCATATATGTTAAATGCAGAGGATTTCACTTGAGACATTAAAAAAATACATTTAACCAAAATACATTGCTGTTTCCGTTCAAATCGTCTAAATCCAACTAAAACAAGAGGGCCATCAGGCCNTTAGTAAATATTGTGCACCGCATTGATTTCGGGAAAACATTTTGCCCTACATGTCTCATATAAATGTAAAACTTGGCCTGCATGAACATAATAATGTCTAACAGGCGCACTGGATAAACAAAATAAATTCATAAAAACTAATAATTAAACTCCATTTTGACATTATCAAGATTTGATTTTAAAATGAAAAATAAAACAAATTCAAACATATTCATAATAAGATGTGATTTTAAGAAAAAATGTTAGCTGTCAAAGTGTTATAAAGCAATAATTATTAACATAAAACTATGCATTACATGCTATGTGGCAGTTGACAGTTGTATACATGTTTTCACATTTCAGAACATTTGCTGATGGGATTTGGAGATTTTGTAGGTCACTATTTGAATTTATTTATAAGAATCAAACATCTTTTTAAGGGTTTTGTAACAAAGTGAAATAATTATAAATCAGAACAAAGTGGAACAATTATAACTTAGAACAGTGAAATAATTATAAATAAGAACAAACAGAAATAATTCAGCATTGATCATCTAACTATAGGTAAAACATAAATAAAGAACAACATAATGCCATAATAGTACATTGTATAAACCATGTTCCAGTGATCTACTAACTTAAAACACAAAAAGTAACAAAGTACCATACCTGGAAAGACGAGTATCGACTGTTGACTTTCGGTCGTTCCGAGGCAGGTAAATGTCGTCTAATGGGGTCAAGGTCGTTGATATTCAGAAGATCTTTTACTAGATTACAGACAACAAAATACTCGTTAGTATTTGAGCCTTACCCTGTTGCTAAGAGACTTAGATTTAAAAAAAAAATAAAAAAAAATAGTGGTAAGTGTCATCCCTGATAAGCCTGTGTGGACTTCACAGGCTTAAGTCCTTTTAAAATAATACCTCACTGTTTGAACCTCAAAAAGAATTGTTGTTTGACAATCAAACATGCCCCCAGTTGGTGCTGGCTAGAGATTTTCAAAGACAAGGTAAGGTCAGGCCTGACCAAAGGTCAAAGTAAGATTGGACTATGTGGGTGGATTGAGAATGGTAATAATATACAACTGTGAAAGTAAAAAAAAGGGTTGTAGAAATTGATTTAGGTGCTCAATGAAACAGTTAAATCTACTTCAGCTGTTACAGACAGTAAGACAGACAGAAGAACAATCACTTAATGCCTCTTGTAGGGTAAGTGTTGGAGAGCAAAGTGATTAAAAAATAACCTATCATAATTAACATTTTCACTTATATTTCATTCTAATTGGAAGATATTGAAATAAATCATATTTTCAAGTATTCTGCAGTTTAAGTTTCAGAATATTTTGGTTATTTATTACAAAATCTCAACTCCAAGTTTGTGAACTGAGAGATAGCTTTGTTGCTATGGTTAACAGCAACAAATAGATTTGTTGCTGTGGTTTACAACAACTAGATTTGTTGCTATGGTTAACAACAAAGTTTACATTTGTTGCTATGATAACAATGAAAAATTGATTTGTTGCTATAGTTAACATCAACAGCTAGATTTGTTGCTATGGTAACAACGACAAAAGTTATGTTGCTATGGTTACCAAGGAGTTGTGATATGAAGTACACGGCCTGTCCCCACAGGAAGATGCCGTTGGTGGATCCTGCGTCGCTAGGGATACGTCTGCCGCTCCCAGGACACGCCCTCTCAAGGTCGATGTGGTCAGCAGCGATAAAGAAGTACTGTGGCATCAAAATACCTGCAGTGCACACCAACAACAGTTTTCAGTGTTTTTTTTTAACATTTTGGGAATGGGGCTGTGTCCCTTTAGATTGGGAAAAATCGTGGCCTTTTGACTAAAACTGGGAAATTAGTGTTGTTGATGTTTTGCTAAGAAATGCTTAAAAATGCTTCAAAATTGAGACAAAAAGTGTTTTCAATATTATATCTACAAAAGTTTAACTTATAAAGCTGGCTGGGATTAAATAATGGATCTTAAAAAAAAAATAAAAAAATAAACAAGAGATGCGTTTGTCAGAAACACAATGCCCCCTACTGCGCAGTTTTGTTTTTTTTTACCTTTGACCTTGAAGGATGACCTTGACCTTTCACCACTCAAAATGCGCAGCTCCATGAGATACACATGCATGCTAAATATCAAATTGCTATGATCAATATTGCAAAAGTTATGACCAATTTTCGAAACCTAAACGCAAGTGTGACAAAATTTCAGAAGGACAGACAGACAGATGGACAGTGCGATCACTATATGCCACCCTACCGGGGACATAAAAATGTTTTTTAAACCTTCAATTGGGATTTTTTAGGTCCCATTTGGAAAAAATAAAATCCATTGGGAATGGGGCCAAACACCGGCCCGAATTTGAAAGAAAAAAAACAACACTGGTTTGTTTTGTTTTTTTCAAGGTCAAGTTCAAGAAGGCGTGGGGATTTGGTGTTTGCCTAGCAATCCCTATTCTGAGGGCATTCTCAAGATGGTCTCTTACAGATACCAAGTATTGGTTCTGCCCAGTAAACTACCTCAAGGATGTGTCCACAAGCCTGAGGCTTTTGATGCAAGCACGCTAAAAATACAAACGGTCATTTACAATGACAAATAGCCCAACTTTAGGAGATTTCAAGCAGGGCAAAACTTTAGTATTAGTAAAAATCTCATTTTTTTTATCCTAACTTACTTCAATCTGATCACACACGGAGACAAAAGCTTCATGATGATTATTTAAACCACATTACAAAATTTGCAAATTTACAAAACTCTGCAAAGAATATCATGACATGCACGAAAATAATGACTTGCACTTTTATATAGTATAAACAACATCTCTATAAAGTATTATGTTGAAACACAGACAACTAGTTTCTGACACAACTAACACAGTTGCAGCATAATAGACCAACTGACCCTCCAACCAAGCAACCAACCGACGGTGATTCCAGTATATCCCAACACAAACTTCATTTGAGAAGGTATAATAAATATATGGAGGTTAAAATAAAGAAATAGGGGATATTTGATGGTGTCAGTGTAATATCGTTTGTTTTTTCACGGGTGATCATAGAAAATATATTTTCATGAGTGGCGCAGCCATGAGTGAAAATATTATTTTTCTATGATCACAAGTAAAATAACAAATGATCTTACACTGACATGAACTAATTTTCTGTTTCTTTCATGCCCCCTTTTCAAGAAAATAATTAATAATAATTTCCCTTTCGCTGAAAAGTGACCCTCTCTCGCTCTAGGCGTGTCTCAATACATTGAAATGATGCCATTTTGTTGACGAAATGACATCATTATTCCAGGGAAATTCTTCAGTTAAACTCTTTTACAATGTTAATAAATGGTAAAAAAAACCATAAAATTAAAAGAAAATGTGTTGGATTCGGGGGAATATCGATTTTATTTCACTCGTGATCATAGAAAAAATATAAACAAGGATTTAAACAAGGGAAGTACATCTTGATATGATAATCTAAAAATAGAAAAAGAATTCCGAAAATGTGTTCTTTTCACCGGTGAACAGAGTTCTTTTCACTGCTGTTATTTCACTGCAGAAATGTCATATTTTATCATCATCAGGTATAAAAGAAAAAAACAACATCAAGAGAGCAACAATTGCGCTAGATTGCTCACCTATGTAATGGGGAGTGGCCAGTTTTGAACCTATGGGTATGACTTGAATAAATCTTTGTAAAGGATCACAATACAATGTTACATACCAAATATTATACCCATGACCCTCGTGGTTTCACAGAATATTTTTTTTTAGTTATTTACACAGTAAGTCTGTATTAATCATAAGATCCCTTGGGAGTGGCCAGTTTTGACCCCTAGGTGAATATTTGAACAAACTAAGAGGACTAAGATACATACAATCTTAAACCCCTTACCAGTTTTAGAGAAGATTTTAAGGCTATTTACTATAAAAGTGTACATAAATCATGTGACACCTGGGGTGTGACAAGTTTTGACCCAAGTGGCATGCTTGGAACAAACTTAGTAGAGAACCACCATACAATGTTTAATCCCAAATATAAAACACCTGATCCTTGTGGTTTCTGAGAAGATTCTTTTACTTATTTATTATTAAATTTTTATTAAACAAGTGACTGGGGAGAGGAAATTTTTACATCAGGGGCTTGATTTAAACAAACTTATTAGAGGACCCCTATACAATGTAACACTCCAAATACTAAATCCCTTACCATTCAGTTTCAGACACAAAGATTTGTTAAGTTTTAATTTTTTAATCTATTTTATAGCTCTGGTGCCCTATATATGCAGCATATCAAAAGAATCTTAACAACTTTTAAAGAGGTTCACCAAAGAATCATTCCTGTGACGTTTGGTTAAAATCTGCCAAGCAAATTAGGAGGAGATCGATGTCATTAAAATGACTAACGACTGATGTCTAACGACGCATGCTTGACAAAAGGCAGTCCTAAAACCTCAGTGAGAGCAAGTGCATTATTTTCGTGAATTTATAGAAAATAAAATATTTTTGCTTAAAGTTATAAATATGTCAAATGATAAATCAAGAGATAAAGGGCACCAGATCATCTTAATGCATTCATGTCCCTGTCCACATACACATACAAATGTGTTAATAACTTTACAGAAATTGAAATTGATATTAAAGCGTCCAAAATACGGTGCTAATTAGTGCTTACCTTCATTAGATTTGGTCACCACACTTTCCAGAAGCTTGGAATACTTTGCTATTCCCTCTTTGTCCCCTTGGAAAATGCCTGAAGGGTTTTTTACAACAGAACGGAAATAAGAACTGACAACATAGGAAAACAGGGCTTAATGCATGTGCTTAAAGTGTTGTCCCAGATTAGTCTTTGCAGTCTGCCCAGGCTAATCAGAGACAACACTTAAAAAGTTTTCTAATATTGTCTAATAAAGAAAACTGTCAAATCAGCCGCCCTTTTACTATTGCACAATCGGATGTATCAATGTATACAACCACCAACTTGTAAAATGTAAATTAAGGGAGTATAAAACTGCACGTAATACATGGTGAAGTGCAGTCATTATATGGTAGAGAATAAGTTGATCAATAACATGTTTTGTAAAAAGTAACAACACTAAGTTGTGAGTATTTTCTCTAACGATATTTGATGAAACTGGGCCCAAGAGCCTAATAAATGAGTCGTGTTCTGAGAAAACTGGGCATAATGCATGTGCGTAAAGTGTCGTCCCAGATAAGCCCGTGCAATCTGCATAGGCTAATCAGGGACAACACTTTCCACTTTTATGACATTTTTCATTAAAATGAAGTCTCTTCTTAGCAAAAATCCAATTTAGGCGGAAAGTGACGTCCCTGATTAGTCAGTGAGGACCACACAGGCTGATCTAAGACGACGCTTTACGCACATGCATTATGCCCAGTTTTCTCAGAACACGACTCATTTNTCAGACAAAAATTGTGCACAGACGGAGCTAGCTAACAGAAGTGTGTGCATTTAATTCTGCAATTTTCCAGAATATTTTCCAAACAATACACTCTCCCCAGTTACACAATAACCCATATTTAATTTTCTTCTTAGTCTGTGGAAACCAAGCTTCTTTGAAAATAAAAATTTCTAATGTTTCTGAAAGATGCCTTGCTTATTGTTAACTATAAAAAATATAATGAAAAACAAGTATAAGAATTCACCAGTTAACATCTAAAGACACAACTTGGTTCATTGCAATCACATTCGTTTTGCAAAGTACAAGATATTTAAGCCATGAACAATTCAAAATTTGCATAAAACAAAATGCAAGTGTTTCACTGTAAAAAATTTCAAAAAGGAACCGAGGTTATTACTGTAAAATCATTATTATTCGTGGGACAAAAAATTAAGTTTATTTTGCAAGTTGACCCATCCATGTTTTTAACACAAAAACATCAGAATAATACTAATGCAAATTCTTTTCAAAAAGCAGAAATCCACGATTTTTAAGTGTCGAAGAAATTCTTTTTTTTTTAACCAAAAAAAATCATCCTGACAAATATATAAATGATTTTACAGTATGGGTTAAGATTATTGTTAAGAAAAGCTTTTAGATTTAAATAAAAAATTATAAAAACCTTAATCTCTGCTGGTTTGTAAAACTTTCTTGTCTTATCTTCAACAACTGTTTTGTAGCCGTCTCGTATGAATCTTTTGATGCCCTTTTGACCTGTCAGCTTTCGTTTGACCTTGGATATAGTCCTTGATCTGATTGGTTCCTCATGAATACCAAAGGCAGGCCAACCCACTGTGGCCAACAATGAAGCATCTGTGTTCTAAAAGAAATTGAAAACATTCTGGGAAAATGGGGCTTAACATATGTGCTTATAGTCTCATACAAGATTAGCTTCTGCAGTCTTTCACTTTCCACCTAGAGAGCATTTTTGTTTAGAGGAGACTTCCTTGGAACCAAAAATTCAATAAAAGCGGAAAGTGAATTCCCAGATTAGCCTGTGTGACACTTTACGCACATGCATTAAGCCCTGTTTTCCTAGGGCAAGGCTAAACAAGAGGCCCATGAGTGCCTGAATCGCTCTACTGGCTGGAATGTCAATGGAATGGAAATTCAACAAGCAAGGGAATACTGAAAACACAAATCCTTTCATCCTTGCCAAATGAATTATCAGATGGCTTATATATTATTTAATTTTAAATTAATAATTGCAACCAATTAAACAACCTACTTAAACGCCTCGGACCAATACAAATTCAAGGGGAGATAATTCTGGACTTTTTACTCTGATGTTACCCATTTTTCAATAGGGTTTGAGTCCTCATTAATATAAAGACACTGAACAAGTTTGAAAAGAATCGGATGAAAACTGTGGAGTTTATCGCGCAAAGAAGAAAAAGTCTAACGCACGCACGGACGGACGGACGGTCTAATGTAACCCATTTTCAATAGGGTTCGAGTCCTCATTAATATAAAGACACTGAACAAGTTTGAAAAGAATCGGATGAAAACTGTGGAGTTTATCGCGTAAACAAGAAAAAGTCCAACGCACGGAAAAAAACATGCATGACATAAACTCTTCTGGCCTTTGGCCAGTACAGCTAAAAATAGTAAAAATGTACCCCTCAAAGTGTGGGAATCAAGTTTTGAATGCAAACAGTGACAACATTTAGAGAGGCTGACAATGATTGAATGAAGTAGAAAAATGCAAATGTTAAGGTTCGATCAAGTTGGTGTAATAAACATGGTGTCTCCTTTAATACCAAGAGATCCTGATTTGATCCTTCTTCTGAGAAAAACAGGTTTAATGCATGTGGGTAGTGCCATCCCAGATTAGCCTGTGCAGTCTGGCTTGTCAGGGATGTGGGTAGTGCCATCCCAGATTAGCCTGTGCAGTCTGGCTTGTCAGGGATGACATGTGGGTAGTTCCATCCCAGATTAGCCTGTGCAGTCTGGCTTGTCAGGGATGCATGTAGGTAGTGCCATCCCAGATTAGCCTGTGCAGTCTGGCTTGTCAGGGTAGTGCCATCCCAGATTAGCCTGTGCAGTCTGGCCTGTCAGGGATGATGGGTAGTGCCATCCCAGATTAGCCTGTGCAGTCTGGCTTGTCAGGGATGACACTTTCTGCCTAGACTGAATTTTTGCTAAGACCAGTCTTCCTTTTAACGGAAAATACCTTAAAAGCTGATTTCTTTTACTCTGATTAAGTGTTGCGGACTGCACAGGCTTATCTTGGAGGACTCTTTAAGCAGATATATAAGCAGCCCAGTTTTCCAAGAACGCTTTTTATTTGACCCACTTCTCATCATGTCTCCCATAAACCAAGAACTGGTTCTACCCAGGAAATTGACTCGAGAGTGTCTTAATTATCACGCTTAAATACATCGGATTAAACTAAATGTGTAAGTATATTATCATTAGTTGTTAAACCTTGAAGGTTGCTAGAAACAACATACTGTCACTCATCTTAAACATGAATTGTATGTTTTAAATATTACAGTATAAAGAAGTGAAACTCCAGAAGCTGCAGCAGTATTGCATTTCTATCATACACACCTTCGTGGTCCTTTATTTATGGCAAGGAACCAATTGCCAAAACGGTACAGTACGGCACAAAACGAAACAACATATACACATAGTAACACAGGTTATTTTCAGCTTCAATAAGGCAAATATATATTGCTAAGTAAGGTAAACTAAGCAAAACCAATCTTTAACAGACAAAATGTTTACTTCAGAAATAATGTTCATTTTTCTTTTCAACCTTTTCCTTAAATACAGATAGAAAATAAATTATTTCATACTTTCCTAGACTTCAGGAGCACTATGATGTATATATTCAGCATGAAGTGTCCATAACCTAAGGTTTCACAACAGACTTATGAGGAATTGCCCCAATACCTTGCAGACATATTTTTTAACAAACCACAATCAGCCCAGACGTCATACCCATGATACCAGTACAATTTTTTACAGTAGACAATTCCACAATGAGAGGATAAAAAATTACACTTCAGGAGGATTCAAATTGTTCAACTATTGCAACAAAATAAAAACTGCCCCACCTAAAAATGGCGGCCATGTATTGGTACTATATCTCATTTGTTGCAGAAATAATAAGAACAAGGGCTGTTTGTAAAACATGAATGCCCCCAATATGGGCTCTCACTTGTAGTGGCAGCCATTGTGTGAATACATTTTTTGTCACTGTGGTGGTGGTGGTGGTGGTGGTGGTG
>VMBQ01000628.1:241409-259657 GCA_007657795.1 Dreissena rostriformis
GAGCCATGGACAAGGGGGTATCGTAAACCTCACCATGAGTCATGCTCAGGTGAACTAAAAATGTGAAATTTTTAAAGCACTAGATTTATTGAAGAACATGAATTACTAGCCCAAAATATGTTTTACTGGGAAAAAAATATCTAGCTACCTTGGAATTTGATTCTCTTGGTAGAATGCTCTCAAATATAGTCCTGTTTCGGTTATGTGCGTCGATGTCCACAAATATCACAGACCAGGAGGCCCCCTGGTCTCCAAAGAGGTTCACCCCATTGACAGCCTCCAACGCTGCCTTCGCCATCCCTATAGAACTGTTAGAACAGGTTGATAAGGACACAGAGAGTTATCACTGTCATTTGAGCCTACCTCTGGGAAAACGGGGCTTAATGCATTTTCGTAAAGTGTTATCCCTGTACAAACTGCACAGGCTAATCAGGGACAACATTTTCCGTCGTAATTGTATTCTTTGTTTAAAGGAAGTCTCTTCTTAGAGAAAATCCAGTTTATGTGGAAATTGTCGTCCCTGATTAGCCTGCATAGGATAATCTGGGACAACACTTTACGCACATGCATTAAGCCCCATGTTTCATATCATATCAAGGGGATTTTCATTCTATATAAAAAAAATCTGAATACTAAAAATGGAAAGAATGGTTTATTGAGAAGGGAACTGTTACAAAGAAAAAATAGTTTTGTTTCTTTGCCAGTGTTTTTCCAAAATTATTTCACATTATTTACTGAAAATAATTGTTTTGCTCTAAATCAGGCTTTGACACTTGAAGACAGTGACTTGTGAAGCCAATGTTAAACTAGTAAAAAGAAAATATAGTAATTCGCTTTAAAAACAAACCTGAGCACAATTAATTAAAATTGTCATATTTAATGAACAGAATTATATTTCTTTAATAATTGTGTGTTGTAACCTTGCGGGAAGCTTTTCAAATCCCATGTTGCACTTGCCTTAAACACATGGGCAATATGTAATATACAATTTTCAAATTTGCTTAAAAAAAACTTTCAATCAAGTACAACAATATTCGTATGAGCCTTGCTCTGTGAAATGTGGGTTTAATGCATGTTCGTAAAGTGTCATCCCAGATTAGCCTGTGCAGTCCGCACAGGCCAATCAGGGACAACACTTTCCGCCTAAAAAAGATTTTTGCTTAGAGGATACATTCTTTCAACGAAAAATAACATAAAAGCGGAAAGTGTCGTCCCTGATTAGCCTGTGCGGACTGCACAGGCTAATCTGGGACGACACTTTACGCACATGCATAAAGCCCCCTTTTCTCAGAGCGAGACTCAAATGTATTGAAAATACAAAACGGTAATTGTTGTGTGCACCTTGCGTGGACCTCTGTGAAGCCGATGTTGTATTTGCTGCCTCGTTCCCACATGCCGTAGTCGGGCGTGCGATAGGCCCGCTCAACGTAAAATACGAGATTCTGGACGAATGTCACCTCGTCAGTCGTGAAGATTATCTGCACATAAATAATAATGTGTCTTCATGGTGACATTAATGTTTGTTAAGACTTAAAATATGTCAATATAAATTATTGTAATTAATAATATGGTGGACATTGACCTCAAGTTATTTCAAGAAACAAATTTTAGTAGTGACAACTTTTTTTTTTGACCCAGTGAAACCCCTGAGATACACTTAAGTGGGCCAGTGATATCACATAAGTGGACAAATTTACGTCACTGTACTTAGATGTCAAGGGGCATATTTTCCCATCAACAATCAGAGAATACCATAACTCTTTGAAGGGTTCACATAACACTCTTCATTATTTCGAGCAAATTTAAGAACAATATGTAATTGAAACATAGGATATCAGCTGAAATTAGTAGAAATCACACCCCTGAGCTGCATAAATTTAGGGGTGAAATATTCCACTCTTCGCTGGAATTGGCAACTAAACCTTTCATCCTGGTGACTATGATATCTGGCAACTAAACCTTTGATCCTGGTGACTATGATATCTGATCCTGGTGACTATGATATCTGATCCTGGTGACGATGATATCTGAGGAACTTGCCCAATCGGGAGACCCCATTTTCAGATAAGTCAGCAACTAAATTAAGCCTTGTTCTGAGAAAACTGGGCTTAATGCATGCGCTTCAAGTGTTGTCCCAGATTAGCCAGGCTAATCAGGGACATCACTTAATGCCTACACTGGATTTTATGAAGAAACCTTTAAACAAAAAAATTCCATTGAAGCGGAAATTGTCTTCCAAGATAAGCTAGTGCAGACTGCACAGGAAGACACTTTACTCACATGCATTAAGCCCAGTTTGCCCAGCCCAATTTTTTCCAGAACAAGGCTTAGTTTGTTGCAGGTGATATTCTTGAAGCACTGGACAAGACTGTATTAAATCTTGATACTATATTATGCGTGGATCTTACTGTTTGTTACACTATCCAGTCAATGTGTGAGCTACTCAGGTAATATTCACACCTACAGTGTATATTTGTCTATAAAATATCAGAACAGCTTGACATTCACAATGTATTAGGAGACAAATCATGTGTCTTGCTTGGTAAGGGAGACAAATCATGGGTCTTGCTTGGTAAGGGAGACAAATCATGGGTCTTGGTGGTGGTGACTGTGAAATACTTAATCCTTGCTCTGTGAAAACCGGGCTTAAAGTGTTAAGTATCGCACAGGCTTATCAGGCACTACACTTTTTGCCTTAACTGGATTTTCGTTTATCAGAGACTTCATGTAAACGAAAAAATACTATAAAAGCAAAAGTGTCAATGTTGATGAGTCATTGAGGATGCATTAAACCCAGTTTTCTCAGAGCACGGCTTATTTATCTAGTAAGAATGACATATCCGTGAAATTGTAAATAAAAAATAATACAATGCCACATTTTTAAAAAATAAATCCCCAGTGGGATTTAAGCTAAAACCTACTAAAAATCCCTTCAATGAGTATTTTATTAATAACAGTTCAGTTGTCAACAGATAAAAGAAAATACCAAAACGTGCAGAAACAACCATATATTTCCACAAAAATGGGGGCGGAGCGTCCATTACTCATGAGTTCAAATTAAAGTCCTAGAAAAAAAAACACATATTTTTAGACAGCTGACCTGTAGACCTGATGTGATCATCTGCACAAGGAAAAGTATGTAGAGTGCTATGACGTCTATCTGCAGGTGCTCAAACTCGTCATCCTTGAAGACTGGGTCCCCTGTGTGCAGGTCAAACTGACTGTGCAGCGCGTGGTCGGCAGACTGGTTCTCTTTGAACTTCTCCACCTTGCGGCAGAAACAGAATATTAGATGAAACATTTGAGCCTCACTCTGGGCAAACTGAGCTTGATGCATGTGTGTAAAGAGTTGTCCCAGATTCTGCACAGTTTAATCAGGGACAACATTTTCCGCTTCTATTGTAGTTTTTATTTAAAGGAAATCTCTTCTTAGTCAAAATCCAGTTTATGTGCACATGCATAAAAACGTGCTTCCCCACAGCAAGGCTCATTTCCATTAGTTTATCAGGTTGGTTGATTATTTTATAATACAAATAAAATTTATATATTGTTAGCAATTGGTAATTGGTCAATAGATACTCTTTTTGACATTCTGAACAGTGACATGAAGCCATCAAACAAGTCTGGGTTTAATTCCAATGCATAAGAAATATGAATCAATTTTTATTGATAAATAAACATGAAACTTGAGCAAATAATAATTTAAATACAATTAAACTTTCTTGTTTTAATAACAATTTTGTTATAAACTAAATCTTTGCTTAACTTTGAAATTTGTTAAACGCTGAACAGTTCAAATTGAGCAGCATGAAATACACATGTATTTTTATCAAATGGTAATACCACCATATTATTATTATACCGGATTTATATAGCGCCCTTTTCATACAAGAGTGCACGTTCAAAGGCGCACCATATCATATTGATTTAAAAAATATCACAACACAACACAATCATATTGATGGAAAAATAACACCATTTTCGTATCATGTGTGATTTTTGTAGGGTGTGCTGAATCAGTTTTATTCAACATTGTGGGAATGGGGCACAGGCCCTTTGGATAGTGAAAAATTGCGTCGTTTTGAAAAAAAATTGGGAAATTAGTGTTGTTTATTATGGTTAACAAATACTTACAAATAGAGAATAAAGATGTTTTCAATATTATACTTACTGAAGTTCAACTTATAGAACTGGATAGGGGGATGAGCTAAATGTTGCGAGTTATAAATAAAAATCTGTCTTTCTAAATTTCTTGAGAGAACCTTCAGTTGGGAAGTTTAGGCAGTCATTTTGGACAAATAGATACTTTTTGACACTTGGAATTTCGACCTCAAATTTGACAAAAAAAATCCACTGTGAATGTGGTATGTAACCCAACCTTGTCTGCCTGAAGCAACCAGCAATGCAAGATACCCCGCATGCACTTCACTGCTATCTGAGCCAGCTCATGTGTCCGACCACCATCGTTGTCAATGCGCCTACAATGACATGTGTACAAAAGCATATTTATAATAACTAATAATAATATTTTAATATTGCTTGATTAATAATATCAAATGTCTTCAAATAAATGTTCATCTCATTTATTTAATGGTAAACACTGGAACAACAATCATAATGGCCCTGGTTCAATGTTCCCCTCTACACTAGTGATGTACTGGAAGAAAACCCAAACACTGCTGTCTTTTCAGCCAAAACAAAGGAGCCAATATTTTTTTTTTTTAAATCCACTTTTCTGAAGGAACGAGCACATTTAACACCCTACCAACTCGCAAACATGTCAACAGTCATTTGAATAAATTGCATTGGGTCAGACATCCTACCAACTCGCAAACATGTCAACAGTCATTTCAATAAATTGCATTGGGTCAGTCTTGTTTTTAACTACAAATGGGGTTTCCATTTGTCTGGATAACACACAAAGGAAATAAGTGTGTTCACTTTCGTGGGTTATCCTTAATGGCAAGGTCAAAAAAATCATTGAACTTCCTTTAAACGAATAAAACCAGGAAGCAGAAAGTATTGTCTCTGAAGACTGCACAGGCTAAAGTATTGTCTCTGATTAGTCTGTGCGGACTGTACAGGCTAAAGTATTGTCTCTGATTAGTCTGTGCGGACTGCACAGGCTAAAGTATTGTCTCTGATTAGTCTGTGCGGACTGCACAGGCTAAAGTATTGTCTCTGATTAGTCTGTGCGGACTGCACAGGCTAAAGTATTGTCTCTGATTAGTCTGTGCGGACTGCACAGGCTAAAGTATTGTCTCTGATTAGTCTGTGCGGACTGCACAGGCTAAAGTATTGTCTCTGATTAGTCTGTGCGGACTGCACAGGCTAAAGTATTGTCTCTGATTAGTCTGTGCGGACTGCACAGGCTAAAGTATTGTCTCTGATTAGTCTGTGCGGACTGCACAGGCTAAAGTATTGTCTCTGATTAGTCTGTGCGGACTGCACAGGCTAAAGTATTGTCTCTGATTAGTCTGTGCGGACTGCACAGGCTAAAGTATTGTCTCTGATTAGTCTGTGCGGACTGCACAGGCTAAAGTATTGTCTCTGATTAGTCTGTGCGGACTGCACAGGCTAAAGTATTGTCTCTGATTAGTCTGTGCGGACTGCACAGGCTAAAGTATTGTCTCTGATTAGTCTGTGCGGACTGCACAGGCTAAAGTGGGNCTGCTGCACAGTATATACTGTCCCGAACTGAACCAATCTTGGAAGGGTTAGTGCTATAACCAATCCTGGGAAATAACCCCAAGGTAACACTCTGGTATTGCAGTATTTGACGTTTTACTGAAATAAAAAATCAAGACACTGTCCATCTTCTATTTCTTTTTAATGTCTATGTTTTGGAAATCCAAATTATTGGAATAACATAGAAACCATA
This sequence comes from Dreissena rostriformis, assembly GCA_007657795.1. NCBI lineage: Eukaryota > Metazoa > Mollusca > Bivalvia > Myida > Dreissenidae > Dreissena > Dreissena rostriformis. The sequence continues at coordinate 247,291 of VMBQ01000628.1, forward strand.
AAAGTTAAACTGTGTAAACAAATTTAATTTATTTTCATTCTAAATGACCTCAAATGTATTTTTCAATAATAATCATATATGAGAATTATATTTTAAAGGGTCATGTTCACAGATTTTGGCAAGTTTTAAAGTTTGTCAGCAAATTCTTTAAATTGATAAATGTAAACATCTGAACTAAATAGCTCCAGCACAAAACAATAATAAAATTAAAGAAAGAAAGAAAAAAAAGCAATCCACACTGGGGCTCGAACCACTGACCCTTAGAGTAAAAGACTAGCGCTTAAACCACTCGGCCATCCATGCTAATATAGTCAGACATGTATTTTATACCTCATATATGCAATCCTCGTAATGTTACAAAATTTAACAATAACAAAAGAACTCTCCAAATTATACAATCACCATGCGTTTGTTACGCTTTATAATTTTCAGGTTTTTAAATCGTCAAAAAGATGCATATAATGGATATTTTAGAGCATGGTAAATATTCAGTAAAAATGTTTCCTCACGAATATCATAACTTCAACGAAAATTTGCAAATCTGAAAAAAAAATCTAATTTTTTTCAATTTACCAAGACATGAACAGGTCCCTTTAATATTTTTCACCCAAAATTTTAGAACTGAAAGTCTGCTGTTACCAGTGATGAAAATTAAAATTATATTAATAGGTCAAAATTATAGAGAGATAAAACTGTCAGTTTATTGTTCATGTTGTTTATTTGGTATTTTAACATAAATACTTTTGGGCATAGACAAATATACCTGTACAAATATCATAAAGCCGTCATATGCTCATATGCATGATATAAACTTTTTCACCATGTATCATAAACTGTGTCACACTATCAGACACAATTTGAAATTCCTAAGTGCTTGCCAGACAATTTTTCTGAGTTGTTTCAAGTCATTCTCTGGGAGAGAGTGCCAGCTCTCCGTTAAAGCCAGTGGTATTCGGAAGCGCGTTTTACGACATTAGATTTTACGGCGGGAATAAAACTCGGAAACAGTCTAATATTTACCGGGTATCTTTAAGCGATTTTCTGTACCCGGGGTACATTGTAGTATACTTAAGAGTACCCAGGTACATTTAAGAAGTACCCGAGCCGACAATGACCAATTTAGCGTCACTTAATACCTGGCAATAGTGGCATTTTATCTATCCCATCATTTTAGGTGGTTATGTTGATAAGAAACAAATGAAAATCACCTCATTTGCCAGATAAAAACCGGTCCTACTAACTGCTGCTAAGACACACAAAGACACACAAATACGCACAAAGACACACAAAGACGCACAAAGACACACAAAGACACACAAAGACGCACAAAGACACACACAAACATACAACATACTCATTATTAATACTTTATATAATATATTACAATAAATCATTATAATATATAAATGCAAATGAATCATTTTTGAAAAAAAAAGTAAAATACTCAAGGAAAGACATACAGCCAGGCACAAAGACACACATAATACTCATTATTAATACTTTATAATACAAATTATAAATCATTATAAATACAAATCAAACAATTATGAAAAAGTATGTAAATACACGAAAGTACACCGAAGCAGACAAGCATTCAAAACACACACAATTGAAGATGCACGAAGACATATACAAAAGCACAAAGACATACTAAGACACACAAGGACACACACAATAGAACTCCATATTAATATGCTGTGCCACATAGTATAATATATCATATCAATATATGAATAAAAAAACAATGACGAACAAAGGAAAAACACATGAAATTATACCAAGCAGTAGAAGACTCACAAAAGCACAGAACAATGCGCTACATAAATGTTTTATGTTATATAATATCAGATATCATTACAGTATATGAATACAAATCAAGCATGGCTGAATAAAAGGCCAAACAGGTATTCCATGTCTGAAAATCAAATGAACAGAACATACATGCAAAAGAGATGAAGAACTCTCCTCTCGCGCATGACTTTTATTGTTCTCTGTCATCGAAGTGCCATCCGTCATCAAAGTATCTGCATTACCGGCATGTTGATAGCAACATTAAAAATCAGGGACATATGCTGAAAATCTTTTGATATTTCTTGCTACAATCACCGTAGTTTCATAAAAGAGAAGCTTTATTATATCATCTATGTCATTATGATTTAGTATTAGTATTGATCATGATTATGATTATATAACAAGCTTTTATAATTAAAAAAAAACAAACAAACAACGTGTTATACCTTAAATAAAAGCATATACAATATATAACATATGGGACGAAAGTCTTAATTTTGATTTTTTCTTAATTTTAAGTTTCGGATCATGTAAAGGTAATCAGATAATTCAGATCAATATTTCAATTCTATGTATAAAGTGAATGAACTTTGTACATTTAAATAATTTCGCCATTAACCTATGTACATTTTAATAAGTCTAGTTTTAAATATAGGAATAAATTCATTTGAATTTACTGACAAAAGAACTCTCCAAATTATACAATCGCCATGCGATACATCCAACATCTACAACACCAGTATTTTGAAGCAAAACCCATACTTTGGTTATCCAATTGTAACATCGTATTATATTTTCAGCACCATTTCTCATATAACTTAGTGTACGGTATTATATACAATACGTCAGCAAGGCGGAAATTATTATGGGAACGGACGACGAAAGAGCAATGACCAACGCACTAGACCAAGTTTTTCCAGGAATAAAGCGAAAACTGTGCTGTATGCACCTGAAAGAAAATATTATTCTGCAGATGACAAACAAAATTCAAAAATCAACAAAAGAGCGAAACAACATTGTTAATTTAATATTTTGGGAAGGTGGCGTTGCTCTTGCTGATGACTCTGCAATTTTTGATGAAAAAAATAGTGGTTTTAAGGACAGTTTAGTTGCCAATGGACACGCTGACTTCTTGGATTACTATGAAAAACATGTTGAAGATAAACTGTCGAACCATGTCATAACAAAGTTTGACAAGATGTGGACAAACAACAATACAGAGAGTATGAACAACTGACTGAAAGTTAAAATCGACTGGCAACCGAAAGCAACAGATCAACTGGTAGAGCACCTGCACGACCTCGTCAAAGTACAAATGGTTGATTTACGGAGGTCGTTGTACAGTTCCGGAAATTTTGTCATCATTTCAAAATACGCCCACATGAAGGTTAGTCGGTTTGTTTGGGACGCCAAGTCAGCTGATCAGAAGTTGAAAACAATCCAACACTTCTTGAAAGTCGGTTTGCCGAAGGAAAAGCGCCCTGTTGTTTCATCAGACGGCGTGTACGCTGTGCACAAGGAACCAAAGCTGGCCAAAAAACCGAACCAAAGGACCAGGACTGGTGCCGTCCTCACAAAACAAGTAGGAGGTATTAATATTGATGGGAAATAACTCTACAAAATAAAATGTGACATGATTTTCCAGCTAAGCACACTAAAACGGACTTAATTTTGTAATGACCCAGGAACATGACTTTATTATGTTGTAAATATGTTGTTAAATTAATATGTATACTTTGTAAGTACTGGTTCTACTGGTTCTACTAACCCTACCCAGGAAACTTGATTTTGTTCTCGTTGTGTTCATGTATTTCTGTGTCAAGTACTGGTTCTACCCAGGAACGTGATTATATTATGTTGTAAATATGTTGTAAAATTAATATGTATACTTTGTAAGTACTGGTTCTACTGGTTCTTCTNAAAAAGTTTAATTAAAGTTAAGTTAAATTACCTGTCTGTGAACTTGTTGATGACATCAATAGTTGAAGAGAGTTCTGCATGCTGAACCCCAAGGACAGCCTGTCTGTTCTGGAGCATCTTCGACATCCGGCTCAAGGGAGTAAGAACATCCACCAGGTAGAACAAGAAGTACACAACACTTCTCGACTGCAATAGCTTGACGAAAGCTCGAGCTTTAGCCTTTGCATCAGTGCTGACTTTCTCAGACGTCTCAATCAGCTGGATAAGAGGCCAGGGATTTAAAAAAACACTGAAACTCGTGATTCTATATTTAAAATGTGCTGCTTAAAATGTAATGTATAATATTATAATCATTGTGCATCGACTATTTACACATGTAATTTGTTTCTTAAGAACATTAGCATAATGTTTTCTGCAGGTTCACAATAACCATTTTAATATGAGTTTATCTTACATTCACCCCATTATTACCTGTTGAAGATGTGCAACTATAAACTTGTAAGCTGCAATTATGTTAGTCACTGCTCGCAAGGTGTGTGCTATCCATCGTGTTCCTCCAACACGCACAGGCATTAGCAATGAGCCATCCCCATTCGTCTTCAAAGCGTCATAGCTTCTGACTAACATTGATCTATTCAAAGGACTATAATGGTAAAACAAATAAAGGCCAAGCAGTAGCGTGTCAACTGTTTTCACGTACAATTTAGTGGACTTTGCCATGTCCTTGAGAGAAAGTTCAAGTCGATGGGCCATGCAATGTATTTTAAGCAATGATGGCTGTTCTTTTTGAAGAAGTGCCCCAACTCCTGCTTTGCATCCTAACATCACACTTGCTCCATCGCATGATAGAGCGACCAGCTTTGAGGAAACATCATTCCATTCTAACGACATGTTTGTGCTTACTAAATGCATTATTCCACTCACAAGACTTGATGCATCTGCTTTTTCTGGTTTATGCACTCCTAAAAAATATGTTACAATTTTTCCAGCATTAGCAGTTCTTATGTACCAGAGTTCTTGTTCCTGAATAGCAGCATCCGTGCTGCCGTCCCCTATTAAGCATAGGAAGTTACTTTTTGAAATTTCTGTTGAGATTCTATCGAACAGGGTTGTCGCAATCGCATTAACAAAAACTTGAGCAGATTTTCCATTTCTGTAGGTTTCACCTAGCTGCAGCCCTTTCATGTCATCCAATTTACACATCCACTCAAAGTCAGATAATGGCCTGTTGTTTACTACTAATGCATGACAGGTTCTGAACATGTTACAAAGTTTACTGAATACTTGAGCATTTAATGTTTGGAGTGTTTTTGCAGCTTGGGAATGGTAATTTGGCTTGCTCTTGGCTAACTCAATAGCCGCGGCACGCTTGTGCCCATCAGATTGTTCGTGTTTCTTAATGCTATCGATTTTCAATGACGAGCAACCCGTAACAAAAGAATTTTGCATGCCTTGTTCAATACAATATTTGCATTTCATACCGCTCTCATGATCGTTCGTCAGCCAAGGCCTTGTTTCCAACCATCCTAACTGAAACTCGCGCTTACGTTTATTTTGATCATATTCATGATTATACTTGCGTTTTTCTGAAGGGTTAGTCTTTTCAGGCTGAGAAACGCCTTGAATAAATTGCCACATATTTAAATTTATTGCGACTTTAGCGCAGCCATTTTGACCAGAAAGTTTACAGCGTAGTAAACATCGTAGTAGTAGTAGTAGTAGTAAATCATGACGTCAGATGCTGTAAACTTTATGTGTTCTCGATGTTTTGAACGGCGCAATTTAATTGGCTGAGACCATTTCACGCCAGAGGGGTAAAGGCATTGATGAATACCGCGCAATGTATTGATTGTTCAGATCGGCGTTTTTAAAAAAGCTATTCGCTCGGACGGACTACCGGCTTTTGAAATTCAATCGCCCGGCGTAAAAATTACTCGCCCCGGGCGAACGGGCAACCGTTAATTTCCATCCCTGACCAGTCTAAAAATTACACCCGGTGTTCGTAAGAATTGCGTTTCGTGACGCAAGGTTTTTTAAGGGAATTACGTTATTAAATTTATATTTGCGTTTTTGTACGATTTATTTTGAATTTAATTACGTATTTGGTTATTTTAATTGCGTAATAACGCAAATACGCGTGTTATCTATAGCGCTGGTTGTAACTCATATTAAATAAAGAAGGAGATACTGCAGTTTTCCGTTCAGCCCTCGATATATTGAATGACTGACAATGGAGTATTTGCTAAGCATGTCAGAAGTTACCAATATAAAATAGCCTTGACCTTCCTAAGGGCAACAATCAAATAAATGATGACAGATGAATGGGAAATTTATTCAAAGAACAAACACTTAATTTTTTATTTAAATTGATATGAGCGTGACTTACAGATGGTATACTGCTCGTCTAGTTCTTTCTTGAGATCCTTCTCCGGAGTTGATTCCTCAAAGCCACTGATTCTGTTGTCATTAATCTGAGTAGACCCCGTTCTGCCACTCAATATTGCCCCTACTTCGTAACTGACGCTCGACAAACGACGCTTCACTGGCGAATTCATTGCCATGCCTTCTACTGAAACATTGGCCGCCGATCGAATTAGTTTCAGCGAGTGTAAATATAATGAACCTTATATGAACATGTATTTACTCTTTTGCTTGACATTCGTCCTTGACATTTTGTTGTTGTTGTTGTTATTATTAAAATGAAAGTTGAATTTAGACTGGTTGCTTTTCATAGATCGCAAGGCTAAACGGTCCCATGTTAAAACGGCTACCTCCTGGACAACGTCACAGGGGCCACGCTGGAGTAGCAGCGTTATGGAGGAAAGAAATTGATCACCTCGTTAAAGTGCTACCAGACGGAAATGAGAGACTTCAGTGCTAGTGTTAGAACATATAAAATATCTGATAGTAGCTGCATATCTCCCAACGACAGGTGGACTTGAAACTGAAACATAATTTTTAAAATGTGTTGACATCCTAAGAGAAATAAGTCTTCAATATCAGAACTCACATGCCATCATTATAGGAGGTAACCTGAACGTTGATTTGTCGGTGAACGGTCCTCTTCTGAAACGAGCAGCTTACATTAAACATTTGATAGATGAACTTAATTTGAAATATGACTGCAGCGGAAAAACTTTCATAAACTCCCTTGACAGGGAAGTCAGCGAACTGGATAACTTTCTTGTAAAATTCAGACATACAAACAGTAAGTCCATGGGTAAAATTGTGCTGAACCAACTCGACTCTAACGTATCTGATCACCACCCAGTTCAAATTTCTGTGAAAGTTGATAACTTAATTATTCCTATGAAAAATAAAGTTCAGAGACCTGAGAAAAAGGTCAAAAGTTAAATGGGACGAAATCAATCAGGAATCATTTGCATAAGACATGAGAAAAGGTGTATTAATGCTAGATCCAAATAAACTTAAAGACAATCAGAATATTGAAGTGTTTGCTCAGAACATTATGACAGCTATGAAAGACACTATGAAACTGCACTCAACTGAAATAAAACATATGAATTCCAAACCTAAACTCAAAGTCTGGACGCAAGACATTGGACACGCTCTTCGAGACAAGCGTTAAGCGTATAAGAAATGGGCTTCCGAAGGCAAACCGCAAGATCCAAATATTCAGTTAGTCTCCAACGTCAAGACCACAAAGAGACTCTTTCGTAGTTCATCCGCTGCGAGCAAGCCAGAAGAACAATGCAAGACCGTGACAAAATTGTAAACTCTAGAACCCAAGATCCTAAGATATTTCACAAACTTATCAATAAGAAAAGAAAGAACAAGAATTGTTTCATCAAAGATTTAAATGTAAATGGTGAATCCTTCACAGGAGTAGAGAAGGTAGCTGATGGTTTCAAGAAGCATTTCAAAGCGTTAGCGGAACATTCAGAAAATCCAAATTTTGACAATGAATATCACAAAACAGTAATCAAAGAGTGTGACCACATCAGCGATATGGTTTTTGAAACTGAAGTACAGCCAATTACTCTTGAGAAACGTCAAAGGACAATACGTGGAATAAACCTCGGGAAAGCACCTGAATACCATGGGTTATCTATTGAATGTGTTATAAATGGAGGCCCTATTCTACAAAATGTGATTTTGAAACTCTTGAATTATATCATGTCATCTGGATACGTGCCTGATAGGAAAAAACATTGGTATGTTGACACCGGTATGTAAAAATAAGGGTTCCAGGAACGACGCTTGTAACTTCCGAGGAATTACCGTGCTACCCGTCATAGAAAAGATTCTTGAAATGGTTCTGAAACAACGACTTGTTCCAACTCTTGAAAAACACCTGAGTGCTTTCCAACGGGGATTCACTGCCAAAACCTCACCACTTAACGCAGCGTTGATAGTCGAGGAGGTTTCCCGCGAGTATAAAAATAAGGGAGGGGGCATTAATATTTTGTTGCTCGACGCAAAAGCAGCTTTCGATGTTGTAGATCATTATCACCTACTACGCAGGTTATACCACTCCGGCGTTTATGACAATTTTTAACAGTATCCATAAGCAGTCAACTAGTGTTGTGAAATGGGCAAATTCAATATCAGACCCTTTTGAGGTTCTACAAGGTGTGAGACAAAAAGGAGTCACCAGTACTGACCTATACAAGATTTACATTAATCCTCTGCTGAAACGTTAAGAGATGGCGCAAAAAGGATGTGTAAAAGGTGATGTCAGGTGTTACACTAGTGCATGTGCAGACGATGTTACGTTGAATTCCGAAAAACCAGTTCTTATAAGTATGGCCGAAACATTTGCCAACTATGAAAGATATATCTTGCAACCTAAAAAGACAGAAGCTCTCAAAGTGGTTACAAGTTCTAGAAAGGAAATAGTTGAAGAAGATTTCGAAATATATGGAAATAAAATTACAAACACTGATACCAGTACTCATCTAGGTTTGAAACGATTTCACACTATCAGATCTACAGCGCAACAAAATGTTGATAATAATATTCAACAAGATGTGTTTGTGAAACACTATGTCCCCTTTTGAGCGATTTTGACCCATTTATTTGACCTTTGACCTTGAAGGATGACATTGACCTTGGCCTTTCACCACTCAAAATGTGCAGCTCCATGAGATACACGTGCATGCCAAATATCAAGTTGCTATGTTCAATATAGCAAAAGTTATGGCCAAAATGAGCGATTTTGACCTATATATTTGACCTTTGACCTCAAAGGATGACCTTGACATTGAACTTTCAGCACTGAAAATGTGCAGCTCCGTGAGATAAACANGTATTAATAATCAGTACCTTAATATGAGCCTCGCTCTGTAAAAACCGGGCTTAATGCACGTGCGTAAAATATCGTCCGAGATGAGCCTGTGCAGTCCGCACAGGCAAATCAGGAACGACACATTCCACCTAGGCTGGATTTTTGTTAAGAAGAGACTTTCTTAAACAAAAAATTCCATAAAAGCGGAAAGTGTCGTTCCTGATTAGCCTGCGCAGGCTAATATGGGACTCTACGCACATGCAATAAGCCCGGTTTTCCCAGAACGAGGCTCATATGCGGAACTCTGACTTGATGATACACTTCAGGTACGCTATGATGATGAGTTGGGCAGGTGCGTGGTGGAGCCGCTGGAACTGGCGCAGGAGTTCAGGAAGTTTGAGTTCAGTTCCCCATGGGAGCATTTCCCCAAGTACCGTCTCACTGAGCCCAAGGCCCCTGAGCAGGAGAAAGTCACGGCGGGCGAGAAGGAAAAGAAATAATTAATAACATTGGACTTGTTGTTTGAAGTAGATGTAGAATATTTTGTTGTTTTTATGATGAAAAAAGGCTCTTGGTTGAGTACTTTGTAAAAATTTAAGTTGAGATAGAGATACATAATTTATCGAAGTTGTTAACAAAGACGGTTTTGTGCATTGTTTTATTGAATGGCACATGAAAATGAACACCATATTCTTGAATAAACTATTATTTGTCTGCAAATATGTGTGATTGTTGTTCTGAGCGGCGTTTTATGGAACTTAATAACCTACCAACCAAATAACATTTTTGTATCAACCAAATAACAAATCAACTAACCAAAAAAATTATCGTTGGTAACTTGGTTATGAGTAGTGTTTTTCCCCAGATGGCATACGGGTATGGCGCAGTTATTTCTTATTGGTCAACATTTCAACAAGTCTGTTTTTGGTTATATTGTTTGCCATCACGCATTGTGAATTCTCCACTTTTTTAAGATAAACTATATCATTCCATGACTGCATCCTCTATTTTACTAGATAATTTGATTTAGTAATTTGATCGTTCATTATGTAGTCGTGTAAACCTTTTACACTTAAAAGTTGGATTTTGAGCTGAATTTTTTATAAGTAGTGGCGGTGGTGGCGATAGCAGCAGCATGTTTTTTTTATTGTTTCTTCATATAATTTTTGTATTATGTTTATTTTTATTAAAATTGCTATTATAACAGGACTAATTGGTTCGTAAACACTTTTGATTACCCTTAACACATATCTTGCTAAAATTACAAGACCAATATCAGAGCACGTTCATTGTTCGAAAGCGCCAGTGAAGTACAACATAGTTTTATCTTAAGCTGTCACCCTTCATTCATGACAAAAGTGTGGTTAAGTGGTGCAAAGACATGGCCATTAAAAACATGTCAGTTGATTTTGTATAAATAGTTGTTTATTTACGATAATTATTGTATGCTATTATTGTTGAGCGCGTGCTGTACATTGTTGTGAAACATAAACAGGCCTTAATCAACATAAACCTACTACTCTTTATCGATTGTCGATCTCAGTACGGACTGAAATAAACTAGGAATTAAATACAATCTCAAGAATAAATAACGTAGTACTCAATAGAGCAGGGACCTATACATAGTTTGGTCCCTGGATAGAGCAAGTCGTTTACTTTGTATTAACTTCCGGGAACGCTCGGTTACATTTTGTTGAGGATTATAGTCTGTTTGGCCCACGGTTTATCTGTATTGCTTTCAAGATTACTTTGTCTGCAGCTAATAAATTAATGTAGTAGTAGTAGTAGTAGTAGTAGTAGTTGTAGTAGTAGTAGTAGTAGTAGTAGTAGTAGCAGTAGCAGCAGCAGGAGCAACAGCAGTAGTATACAGTTATTTCATGGATGCGCGGTGAACAGTAAAAACTGTTGTCCCAAGGTATCAGGTATGACTTTGGAACTGTTGCCCGAGGCCGATAGGTTATATCACCTGATCAAATTTCAAACATAATAAAAAACAGAGCAAATTAAACTACTTGCTAATAGGCCGATAGGTTATATTACCTGATCAAATTTCAAACATAATAAAAAACAAAGCAAATTAAACTCCTTGCTAATCGAAAGTACCGTTAGTCCCTACATATAATACCTCGGACATTTCCGTACAGACACGGAATTTTAACGGAAAATACCGAATGATGATATCGTATTTTCTAAAAAAAGAAATGGGAAACACGGGGGGAGTCTGCACTTCTGGTTCTGCTTGGTACGTTGAAGGGCCAGTTACGGCGTAGTACACCGGGGAGTGCGCTTAGTCGAAATGAAGTGCAGACCTAAAGCCCTCAACTGTCTCTGCGTGAACGACTCTACTGTCCAGGTGGTTCCACTCTATGATGGTTTTCACGAAGGATGAGTTTTTAAATTGAGTACTATTTGTGTTTTTCACCACAAAGCCTCTATCGTTATTAATGACTTGTTTGTCTATTATGTTTGATGTTACACGGTCACTATATTGTTTTGCCTTAATGTGCATTTTAACCCTTGATGTTTCAAGTATTCGGTTGCTGGTAAAGCTGGCACCAGCCCCTCGGTCACTTTGTAGAGCATCACTAGTCGGTTGATTTTGCGCCGTTCTTGGAGCGATGGTAATTCTAATTGCTTTAACATCTTGGTAACGCTGCCTACCGTTCTTGATTTGTAGTCTCCAGTTATGAAACGAGCAGCTTGTTTTTGCACTTGTTCAATTTGGTCTAGGTCACGAGTCAAATAAGGATCCCAAATTGAAGAGCCGTAGTCCAGACAGGATCTCATTAGCGCTAGGTAAACTGTTTTCCTACCAACTATAGGGCAGTTCTTTAAGTTCCAACGCATGTAGAGTTCGCTTTCTTTGTCAATTTATGTGTGTTGACCAAGTTAGATCTTCAGATAGAGTTAGCCCCAAGTATGGCTTATCAGGCACTTGTTTGAGGATATGGTCACATAGGGAATAAAAGTGTGGAGTCTTGTTCTTAATTGACATTACATAACACTTCTTCGCGTTAAAACGCATGCCCCATTTATCAGCCCATTTTTAGCTCGACTATATATATATAATAAATATATAGTGGAGCTATCCTACTCACCCCGGCGTCGGCGTAAGTGTGAGCGTGAGCGTCGGAATGTGAAAATTTGCGTATCACATCAAATATTTTCTATGTCCCTTGAAATATTGCTTTCATATTTTGCATACTTCTTTACCAACATGACCCGAATCTATAAACAAAAGCAGACAACTGTAACAAGCATTTTGTAAGAATTATGGCCGCTTTTTCCACTTAGAATATGCATATTATTGATAAATCTTTGTTAAAGTTTGTGTACGAACTCAAATATTTTCTATGTCCCTGACATATTGCTTTTATATTTTGCATACTTCTTTACCAACATGACCCC